>APFE030903833.1:57999-72150 GCA_000404065.3 Pinus taeda | reverse complement strand
AGTATTGGTGAAAAGAAAATGGTTGGTAGTGCCACACCTCGCTATAGTGTTGTTGGAAGAGTACCGCCAGTGTAGGGGCATGACACTCCCATCTTGTTGTTTTCAATCCACAGAAAGGGCGGTCAATTCCTTGGAATTCAAGTCAAATATTGCTTATAAATTGAAATTTAGGTTTGTGGTTGACACGGTCTGTGCGCATGTATATATATATATTATTATTCAATATTATATTATTAATATATATATATATTATCGCGCATAAATTTAAATTTAGGTTAGTCGATGTCACATCTGTGTATTCTAATATATATATATATATCCCAGCTTGTGTATATATATATCCGCAACTCGTCAGCTCATATATGACCCACCATGGTCTGTGTCTATATATAGATAATCCAATATAAAACCCAGGTCAATTCCTTGGAAGTCCAGTCAAATATTCCTACTCGTTTATAAATTGAAATTTAGGTTTGTGGATGACACCGTCTATGTGTGCGTGTGTGTATATATATATATCGCAGCTCGTATATAAGACCCACCTTGATCCATGTGTATATATATAACCCAACTCGTATATAAAACCTAGCTTGATCCCGTGACAATTTTTTTAATATGATTTGGACAGTACACATTTTGGTCCATTGCCGATTTTTAATCTGTTTTTGTTGAAATTTATATATACTTAAATCTTTCACCTATGTACTTGCCAACTCTGCTAGGACTACCAGCACACCAATTGAAATAGCAAATAATGAGTTTGTTCTCATTTAAATCAATAATTCAACATAATTGAATGCTCTCCAAAAATATCCTAGGATATTGGGGAGAAGGATTGGAAATTTTAATTCTATGCTAACTGTCAAGATAGTAATTTGTTTTTCATTTTCTCAGTTGACTTTTTATGTGGTAAATTAATAATGGACAAGAATGGAATACTTTACAAAAATATCATAGGAGGACTCGGAATTATAATTTCATGTTACATGTTAAAATAGCCATTTGATTTTCAAGTTTCTCATTTCGCATTTTATGGAGAGATAATGATTCTTAAATTATTGGAATTTTATTTTTTATTTATTTTTGTTCCACCTTCATTCTTCACCATAGTTGCCAGTTTGATTTAAAAATATCCAATTCTTAAAAAAGTCAGTCTTTTTTAAATGTGGCATGTTAACTTTGGCTTGGCCTCCTCATTGGGTCTCTTGCCCTTTGAGGATTTAAAAGGGAATGCATACAACTTTTTTTAATGTTTTGTTTTTAATATATATAATATAATATATATATATATATATTATATATATATAGTATATATATATATATAATATATATAGTAATAGCAACGAGTAAAGAGAAATCCATATTAAATCCACTTTGAGTTTTTAAACGGCATTCAATCTGCTTTAATGTCTTCAGCCACCTTTGTGTGGTAGAATGAATCAAATTTTACCAATAATTTAGTAAAATATAAAGAATTAAATAGTTTTGGATTTTTTTTATGAAGTAGATTGAATCAAATTTTATCAATAATTTAACTAAATTTAATAAGTTTAGTAATTTGAGATATTTACGATGAATTTCATAACTATGATATTCAGTCTTACAAGTTTTCCAAATTTACTTATCACTTTGAACCTAAAACATATTCTTTTATACTTTTCTATAACAAAAAAAATCATATTTTCTAATAACTCTATAAAAGACTTTCACACTCTTCCATTTTTCTAAACATAAAATGTCTTGGATATGCATATTTTCATATACATATTATTTTATTTTTTTGGGGTAAAAAAAGCTGCATTATATTATTATTACAACTTCAAGAACAAAATACTTCACGGTCAGATTATCTGAATACATAATTTCTACCACACCACACAAAGTATCAAGCTTGAGAGCTAACATGAGTCTTGATCTGAATAAGATTAAGCATGTGAAGAGGTTTAGACAATCTGTGTTGTTGGTTGTTTCCATACAAAAGTACCACACAAAGATAATTTTCTAGAAATACACATTACAAGGTGGGTTGGGGAAAATAGTGGCAAGGCAGTAATGAACGTAGCCCGCCCATGCATGTGGTAGTCAATATGTTCCACCTAGGTCTCCAAACCCTGGAGGTGGTCGTTTGTTCACGGAAGTTGTCGTCAAAGGAGATCTATGGAATCCAGGAGCTTGTTCTACCTGTGTTGGAGGTCGTTCATGTAGGCCAACCGTTCACTCCGATCATCATAACGATGTTCCTTCAAAGTCTCCATACTCAGATGGGGATTATTCAATTGTGCCACAATGGATTCAAAGGTGGTAGTAGCCTCTACTAGGGACTGACCTAGGGATATGGCTACCTCAACATCAAAATGGCAGTTGTGAACTAGGGGGCACATTACCAGAATCTAAAGTAGACGAGCCGCTCTAGGGAAAGAACCAAGACCCAAATTCTCCACCACACTGCCTCTCGAGAGGAGCAACCCCTTTCCATAGATAAAATCACAGTGAGGAAGGGGAAACAAATGCATGCCATCCACACTCTCCAACCCCGTAACTATATCCCACGTTGCAATGATTGCTTCAAGTCTCCCTTGATCTCATGGCCAAATTTATTGCAAGTTCTAGTTCCCTGGACATCCCCTTGCCCAAGCTCTTGTTGTGCTATCACCCCAAGCCACAACCTCACTGCTCCATGGTGCCTAGCACTCCCTCCTCGTTTCCCAAACACTATAAATGGCCACCTCCTAAATCTTTGCACATTAACTAAAACATTGGACATATCTAACTTTAACGGTACCTTACTTCATACAATTGGCACTGGGAGCCTTTGCCGATGAACTAGTTTGACCAATAATTTATATAAATATTTTCAAAATACAGATGACATTATGAATAGGGTCAAATTCTACGGATGCTTGAATGGAGTAACATATTTTTTTTTGTCAATAAATTTTCCATGATCTGACACTAGCTTTGTTCATCATTTGAAATAATTTTACTGTCAATGATTGGTTGAAAAACAAAATAAAAGGTAACAACATCATGAAATAATGGCCGAGTACTCGAAAGTTGGAAGAGAATCGACAAAAAAATTATGATAACTGATACATTGCATAATATCTTATTCCAATCAGGGGTTAAGTTTGATGCCCATATACTCGTATTTATCTTTTTTACACGTAAAATACTTTCTAGTTTCAAATCTCCACGTCATGTGTAAACCTGCAAATAATTTTAAAAAGAACGTCAATGAATGACGAGCATATTTAAAAACTGAAAAGTTAAATTTGTTTTTTATAAATTATATATATATATATATATATATATATATATATATATTATAACCTTGCCCGCTGAATGGAGAGTGAATCATTGTGAATTGTGATTTATTAACATTTTTTACATCTAAATTAATAATCAACCCATATCAGTTTCTAATTTTCTATAGGTAAATGGTATGGTATTATTGGTAATTAATTCCCAGCTACCCACTGTCGAGTTAGGTTACTAATTTATGGTGATTCATTTGCAAGTTGTAACTTCCAAGTTCCAATTCATGTCAAATTCCAATCCACAACAATCTGTAAGTTATTCGTTGTTGAATGTGGTGACTTTGGTGAGGACTCAGGAGCAGGGCATAAGAAAAACTCTACTGGAAATTCGAATGATACAAAACCAAAACTCTGCCGACCAAGAACTCAACCGACCAAGTAACCAGTAAGTGAGCTGGATATCTCTCTGAGGCAATAGTGTTTTGTTTTTTAATTTTTAATAAATTGAATTTTTCTCTTTGATTGGTGGAACTTCCTCTGCAGCTTTTTAACTATATCATTTTCTGTCATTCTTTACAAAGATTCGATTTTCCCCTTTCGTTTGTGCAAAGAATTGGTGTAAATGGGTCAAATAGGAATTTGAGAGGGATATCAAAACAACCATATCCACACTCAAGGGTTTCAGTCATAGTAGCAAGAGGATGACACTGGATAAATTCCTTCTTCAATCCCCCTGATGATCCCATTGTGCAAATAGCTATTAGGTTAGGTCCCAAACCATAATCAGCTATACCCAATTTATATATATATATATATACACACTTCAGCCTGGCTGATAAACCTACAATGTGAATCTTTGTGTATAATGGTAGGATCATTAGGAACACTGAAGTATATTCATTAAACATACATTTGAATGTTGTTGTGTATACTTGGCTATGTATTGTAACTATCCCGGACCATAATCAAGTAAAATCCATATGATAACATGATTGATTTAATTCAACCTCCGTAGTGAACCTTCTGTATGTATCCAGTTCAAATCCATTACTATCTATATTGATATGAAAGAACGATAAGCCGTCGTTCAACCTTCCCTATTATACCCTGTGTATCTGTGTTTGTGAATGTTGTGCTTAGACTACATAGATATAAATCATTTGGGTAAAACATTGTGATTCTCTGCCAGTAAGGCGGCACGACGTTCATTGGTGAATGCAAAGAAAGCAGTAGCAGGATGTTTTGGCTTTGAGGGATCCTTGTCTTTCCTACAAAATAGGATGCTAGTGATTAGGTTCACTTCATATACAAGACAGAATATAACCGGGAACTTCTAAAAGATGTTAGAATCCTATTAATAGACCAACCTCTTACTCTTCTCATTTCCCTCTACATCCTGCAATAACCACAACATGGTTAACCAAGTTTTTGATAAGCGCATAAGTTCACATGCATATTACATTTTCATTTTTAAAACGTGTAAGGAAATACCCAAATGAAATAATGGGCTATTTTTCCAGTTCATCTTCTCGCAATAGGTCATCAGGACCGTTGCTTGTTTTACACACGGCCATGGCGACATCCCAATCCACAAAGAGAATGTGTGTACCTAACAATTGCGGAATTAAATTTGAGCCCTTCTTCTCAATAGCTCAAAATTAAAAATAACTTTTCAAGGTTTCTTAGAGACGTGTTGGAGTTTGTAGTCTTCATTCATTTATTGCAATTGTAATCATGGAGAATTCATGTGAAGTTAATGGACCTTACCTTCTAGTATTGTAGATATTGTTCCAGAAGCTCAAGTGTTGTCTTCTGCTTCTACTCATCATGAAGAAGCTTTAGTGCTTCAGTCTCATGCTTCTCTTGTCCCACAACCTTCAAAAATACAATCGCGATAAGTCCTCTGAACGTCTGATGGGAAAAAAAAAAGGTCCATAGTAATACTTTTGGTGGATCCAGAATTTACCTGTGAGTATGCTTCCCTTTCAGCGTCATATTTCTCTTCATATGGTTTCTTCTCTTCTGCACTCAATGCTTTCCATTTTGCTCCCAAAATGGCTCCCATATACTTGAAAACAACATTTGGATTTTTTGATTTCACCTCTTGGTTGTATAACAAAGCAAATTTGAGTAAAGGATTAAAATGAGTAATGTGAAGAAACATGTGAATCACTCATATAATAAAAAACAAAGCCTTTCTTCTAATGCCATAATCAATTTGCAGAATGAAATTAGAAGGCAATCGAAGATCCATCTCTCTTAGAAAAGGCCAAAATGGTCTATGACATGAGGGAAATGCATATTCAATATGCACATGTGATGATAAGATTGAAAACTTAAGTTGCAAAGGAATCTGAATTCTCTTCAGGCCTAATATTGTAAGGAAGTCAATCAAACACCATTCTCAGAGAACTTTTGGGATATTTCCATTGAAAAGAACAACAATTAAGATAAGCTTGCCTTCCACAACTACATTTTGCAAATAAGACCTACTTGATTCCATTGTTCTTGGCACCATCAAAATATATGTTGGAGAACATTTCTTTGGCCTGTTTGGATCCTTTTTCTTTTTCTTCTTCTCTTCCTCCTTTGCAAGCTCACTCATGCATAGCGTCTACCCCAAAGGATGGCTTTGCTCCAAGGAAAAATAAATCAAGTAACGTATTATGTTAGCACAAAGTTGTGTATCATAGTTTAAACACAACCAAAGAAAGAATAAATCCTCTTAGAAGCTCTGCTCTAGCAGCTAACCCAGATTTCTGATTTAGTATCTAATTAGAATACTCCCACAAAAATCCCTTCACCAGAAATGATATAAGACTAACTCCCATCAAATGGCAAAATGCACAGATATGATCATACTAGACTTCAAGGACAGAGAAGGAATTTGACATCTGGGACGTAAGAAAAAGCGTGGAGGGGTCATAAGCATAGAAAATGTATCATTTAATGGCCAGGATAGAGGAAGGTATTAACTGTAGGAAACAAGCCTGTAGCACTCAGGCTTCCAGGGTACACCTTCTTTTACGAAATAGATGATATAGTAAAAGGGTGAAGAGTAAAGGTAATTCTTTAGACCCTGGCCCTAAGCAACACCAAGATTCGTAATATGAGATAACCCTCTTGCTTTGACAACCACTTACCCACCCTACCCTTCAAGAATTTCAATCTCATAACATAACCGACAAACCACATTTTGCAAATCCACCTACACTCCCTCGAGGTTAGATAAAGAGAACAATCTTCAGCATGGACCTAAAGCTCTGTAGCAAAAACCTAGATCAAGGGTTGGAGGGTTGAATTCCTTCAATTTCTAGAGCTTCTTGAGCTCTATAACAAAAACCTAGGTGAAGGGTTGGTCAGAAAAAGTAAGAAAAAAATATTACCATAACAGGGTCGAATCCCTTCAATTTCTGGAGCTTCTTGAGCTCCAACTGAAGCCTCTCTTGAGCCTTCACTTTGAGCTGCAACTCGGCCTCCTTCTCCCTAAGTAAGGCATCACGTTCCTCTAGCAACTTGTCAGTCTTCTCCTTCTCCATATTTAGATTTTAGAGTCTGATCTGCACCGCTTCCAACTCCTCCTGCAATGAATTAGTGCAGACACAGGAAATAAAATACAAATGCGAACTATTACAACAAGAAGAAATGTCTGCTCAATAGTACTTCGTAAATTCGACATGGAGTTTTACACAACACGAAGAAAATAAATTACTTTTAGTTTCATTCATATATAGAAAATTGCTAGCCCAATACATTACACATGTGGCTTTGATATATATCCAGCTGGAGTCTTTATTTGAGCAGCAATTGTCTTGTGTAAAACCTTATTGTTCATGGAATTTTCCACATGGCGAGGACACATAGCCATAATATATGGGAGTCATAACCACAGGATGGATTCTTACAACATATTGACTTTTCCCATTATAACAATTTTAAAATAAAGAAACTACTTATGAAAGATTTGATTTATAAACTAAAAAATTAAACACACCCTAGTGATGTGATTTTTAGTGGTTGTGCACATAATGTGCACTTCCCTTGAGCAATACAAACGAGTGAGAAAATTGGATTGTAACAGCACCAACCACAAATATTCATTGAAGTCCATCAACAGAGCGAGAGATACATCTTCCCATTAATTATTTAGCCATGAAGGATCATCACAGATGTATGGTTGACCGAAAACTTTATAATATTATCCATGCTGTGTCTTTCTTGCATAATGCTGATACAATACAAAACTATTTCGATTTTAGGGAAGCTTCCAGTTTCCAGAGATTTCTGATTTTTTTCTTGAGTTCTGGGAAGGTCCCATGGAGTGTTTATATCTGACAATGACAAATCAACATATCAGAACAAAATGATTTTGTAATGAAAATGTACAGTTCTAAAAATGTAAGAAGCGGTGGTATTACCAGTGGCTCGTACTAGTCTCATTATCTGATTGCCTGCAAGATGCCTAATGGATAGGACAGGGCCCTAGGAGATCATGATGTAAAATTGGCAGGGCACTCTTGTAGAACACTCAGGAAATATTTAATATAAACAAGTATAATATATAATATATGGAACCCTTAAAATATTTCATATATCTAATTTATATTTATATTATATATATATATATAGAGGAAGAGGAGAGGGAGAGAAGAAGGAATGGCAGGGCCCCTTTTGTAGCGAAAAGAAGAGCTCCCCCTGATCAAGCTCTCAACTTTACCCATACATAAGCAATTAAGCCTATACAACCTGTTTTTTTTGCATTGAAACCGTTCTCACATCTTGTATACTTGGACTCATCTCCAACTGCTAGATCTTGTAAGCAGAGTATATCTTAGTTACTCAAATCCATATACTTGTATGCTTACAACGTTTTCATCTAGCCTTTTCTTCCAAAATTTTTTCTCTTTTCTGACACTGTATTTCTACTTTTTTTACTTTTTATAGATTACATGGTCTCCTAGCATTGCAGTTCTACTTTTTATCTTTTGGCAAACTACCTGGTCTCCTGCCTTTTGCCAACTTCTTTGAAGCTCTGCTTCCTTTAAGCGATGATGTATGACATAAATGGAGTATTTTACAGATGGGGTCAGAGAATCAAGAATTTTTTAAGAAATATTTGTAAACTTTGAAGTCAACTACTCATATTCAGGAAGTAGGTTTGGTCAAGTAGGTATGTAGATGGAAACTTGAAATAGCAGTCATGAATCAAATCCTATGGAGTCTATTTACACAACCATCACTCCTAATACAAAAGAATGATGTATCTATCCAGGGCATGAGACGAGGAAAATCTCCTTGATCAATATAAATGGAAGGAAAATCAAATTACTAAACTTGAATGAAAGGACATATATAATTTTACAGAAACTTTCTAGTAGCGTGACCGTAACTGTAAACATGACAGTTTCAATTTTGGAATATTTCTGCATATATAGACTATTTACCTTTTCCCCATTACTAATAGTCTAATAAGTTAAAAGTGTTGGAGATATTTTTTATTTTCCCTGACATTTCCAATTTCTTCCCATTTTTCAGGTAGTTGATTTGTCTTATAATTTCAGAGTTTTAACATCCAAGTTTATTCTGGCCACCGTGGAAGTTTCAGTCCTCATCTATGAAAGCTACTCTTGAGAAAATATTAAATATTATAAAGAATTAACAGGTATTTTTTTAAATATTATAAAGAATAAATAGGTATATTTTCTGGTTAATATCATTTCTTGTATCACTGAAAGATTATTTTTTTAATACGGTTTTATTTGGTGAAATGAAATTCATATATACTAAATACTTTATTTTTATTGTATAGGTATTATATATCAAAAATGTCTTCAAAAAAAGGGAATCAACTTTCTATCAAAAAATTATTTGGATGGTCTAATACATCTCAAGCTTCATTGATCGATAAAGAAGATCATGATTTTGATCTAAATGAAGATTTAGATGTCTTGGGGCATAATGAAGAATATGATATCTTGGAGCATAATGAAGAAAGTGATGAAGAATTTCACCATGGAGAACCTAGCACCCAAAAGAACATAAAAATTAAAGTAAAAAGAGAGTTTTGTGATTAGTGGAAAACTAAGTATAAGTGGTTGAGAGAGGCAAATCATGAAGGAAAAATAATTATGAAATGCATAAGGCAATGGGGCCATGGGGAATTGGGACTGGTTGCTCTACATTGCAGCATGATTTTATAATTGTTCATGCTAATTCAAGCATTCATAAAATCTCATAGGCCAAGTGGATATATGGAAATGAGAAGAAGGTGAAGTCTATTACAAAACACATTGCATGCATTGATGATATGAGCAAAGAAAGAGTCGTCACTACTATGAAATTAGTATATTGGATGGTGCAAGAGGATCTACCACTCTCAAAATATGAATCTCTTTGTTTGTTTACAATGTATTTACACGCACCAAATATGCCAAAGAACAAAGATTATACATCATATACAAATCACATGGCTGCAAAAGAATTCATTTTTGCTATATCTCAATATCTTGAAGAGCTACAAATTTCCAAAATGCTAGATAGCCCTTTTTTTCATTGATTTTAGATGAAAGTACAAACCGTAGTTTAGAAAAACATCTTGTGGTTTATGCCACGTTTTTAAACTCAAAAGGATTGGGTCCTCCAATTTCACTGATTTTAAAGCTCATAAATGTTTGTAATGGAAGAGGGAAAACAACCTATGATGCAATCAAACATTTAGTGGAATCAAGGGGCATTTCAACAGAAATATTGATATGAGTTTCCACAGATGGCGCTTCTTGAATGGTTGGTAATGAAAATGGTTTTATCACTTTCTTGAAGAAAGATGTACGTAATCTTGTAGGTGTTCATTGCATTGCTCATCGTGAAGCCTTAGCCGCATTATATGGTTCAAAAAAAATACTTGAATTATTATTTGTTGAGAAATTAGCAAATAAGGTATATTATTGGGTGCAAAATTCTATGAAAAGAAATAGCCAACTTATTGCTCTACAGGAACTTATGCAACTTGAAACTCTTCAAGCTTTTCAAATCCATGGAGTTAGATTGCCTTCAAGGGGACAAGTCATTGAAAGACTTGTTGTACTTATGCCTCCCATATTAACATTGTGGAAAAATGAAAGAAAAGACTCATGGTATGATAAGGCAAGAATATTTTCAGTACAATTTTGTTTACATATGCTTGCGGATATAATGTGTGAATTAAACAAGTTGAAAAAGAAATTCCAAGAAGAGTACATTGATGTCAGCTCTTTTGGGGCAGACATAGATGTCAGGGGCTTTTCATTAAAATAATTTGAAGGTAGATGATGCTACAGATGTAGACCAATATCTGCTACAGCACAATCAAATAATTACTGTAAAGAAAGCTATCAGGAAACCACGGGAAGGGATGTCGACAAATCCAAAAGAAGTGGAAAACTAACATTGAATGTGATATGTTAGAGTAATCAACTCTCTTGTCTGGTCATATAGTGATTTGTTTTGTTTAAAAATTACTTATATCTAAGAGAGATCCTAGATACTATTTAGGTGTGTGGTTGAGAGATTTTAAATGTTATTTAGGTGTGTGGTTGAGATATTCTTATATTGGTTGTGTGGGTATTTCTATTTTACACCAAAATTTGATGTATTTATGTGTGTGTTTATATTCATGCAAACATACCTTTTGGTGTACAATTGGTTTGTTAAATTGGTATCAAAACCATTTTGGGTTTAACTCCCTTAAGGGAGCGGGGGTTTAACTCCCTTAAGAGAGTGGGTGATTAGGCTAGAGACATATGCTAGATTAGTATAAGTTTGTGTTTTGAAATTTGTCTGAGATTGTGTGTTTGTGTGATAGATCTGTGGATGCATCTCTACCCTTTATTGTAGCTTGCCGCAAGATGAGAGAGATATTTGTTGAGGTCACAAATAAATTTTTGTATGAGTAGAATTTTGATAATCAGTGGCCCAGATAGCTTGAAAATATTTTTTCAAGTTCACTCTCTTATAAGGCTATTCAACGTTTTGTACTTGTCCATCCCAATACAACTACAACTTACTTTTAGTCCTGTGATGTTTATATGTGTTCTTATGTAGGTGAGTTTCCTAAAGGATCTGTGACTGTAAAAGATCAGTTGCAGGTACAAGCTCAATATGGATGGTTGTCGAGTTAGTTTGATAGTTGTGGATCTAGAGAAGGATCCCTCATTGGTTGAAGATGTGAGAGTGGTTTTCTAGTGAGGTTATGTGACAACTTGGGATGTTGTTCAGTAACTGAATTCAGGAGATCCATGATTCTATAGTTCAAGAGTGAGAATCGAGAATCCAACTTGTCCACTACACCTTTACGAGGGTTAAGCGACAACTTGGTGGAGTTAGTAGCCTATAAGATTTCAAAATGATTAAAGGAAGCCGATGAAGGCCTTACTTGATAGAGGTCAAGACAAGTACTCGTTAAGGGAGGGAGTTGAAGTAATTAATTCTTACTTGTCTTGTGATTGAGTGATTTTCTTTGTTTAGAATTTTGTTACATCAAAGAGAGTTCTTAGATCCTATTTAGGTGTGTGGTTGAGATATTCTCTCAAACATATTGATTGTGTGGTTAAGACAATATTTCTATATTAAACCAATATTTGATATATATTTATATATGTGTCTATAATAACGCAAACATGCTTTTTGGTTTGTAATTGGTTTTTTTAAATTGATACTTATGTAGGATCCTCTTAGTATATTTGTGTTCATGCTTTCAAAGGCATTGAGTTTTCTCTCCTCTACAACTAAAGATTGTCATTATAAAGTGAACACTCTAAAATCACACCGTGATCGAAGGGTGAGGCTTGCTTTTTCTAGTATGATTCATTGTCTATGTGTGTTATAATATCCAGCTCGTATTTATTATCTTATATATATATATATCTATTATTATATATAATTATATATATATTATATATATTATATAATAATTTATATATATATATATATATATATATATTAGATATATATATCCAACTCTATCGACCACCTCCTCAGTTGTTAACATAGACCCCAATATAACCCAGCTCATTCTGGAAGTCCAATCAATTTTTCCTAGTCGCTATAAATGAATTAGTTTGTGGATCACACTGTGTGTGTGCATGTATTATCTTTATATATTATATATATATATATATTATATTTATATTATATATATGTATTATATAATTATATTATATCTATTATATATATATTATATATATTATATTAATTATATATTATATATATTCTTCGCGGGCTTGGAATAAAGACCCACCTCGGTCCATGTGTATGTATATAACCCAACTCATATATTAAACCCATCTTGATCCCATGAAAATTTTGGTTAATATGATTTGGACAGTACACATTTCGGTCCATTGCCGAATTTTAATCTGTTTTTGTTGAAATTTATATACACTTCAATCTTTCACCTATCTACTTTCCAACTTTGTTGGGACTACCACTGCACCAATTGAAATTAGCAAATAATGAGTTTTTTTTTTCTCATTTACATTAATAATTGAACATAATAGAATGCTCTCCAAAAATATCCTAGGATACTGGGGAGAGGGATTGGAAATTTTAATTTTATGCTAACTGTCAAGATAGTAATTTGTTCTTCATTTTCTCAGTTGACTTTTTATGTACGAAACTAATAATGGAATAGAATGAAATACTTTAAAAAAATATCATGGGAGGACTCAGAATTCTAATTTCAAGTTTCTCATTTCACATTTTATGGAGAGATTGTGATGGGACTTGCCGAACACTGTTCAGACTTTAGGCGATTAAATGATCATTTGGGTGACTATATGATTGCATAGATATTATAATGGTGATGACATGTCTGAGCATCAACCATCAAATATTTCTGGAAAAGGGTTAGGTGGCAATCAATTTCGCAATCAAGGTTGTGTACTCTCCTCGGGTCGCGTTTCCTACTCCTTGCTAGCACAAAACTCCTCCTCTGTCGTTCACTTGGTCATTTTCATTATGCTTTCTGAGGGTTCGTTCTGCTATGGCTCTGCGAGTTGGGTATGCAGCTTTGCTTGAAGTTCTGGGTGCACCTCTTGGTAACTTCTATACTTGTTTCTTTATGACTGTGTGGTCAGTCTTTTGCTTGGTTCGTTGGGGAGTAGTGAATGTTCCTACCATCACTTGGGTAAGTGGTTCTCTGTATTTTTTTTTTTTTCCGTTGTTGGCTCAATAGGTCGTTGTGTTCCGAGTTGTAGTTTGGTATATTATGTTCTTGTTTACAACTCAGTGGTTGTCTTGCATTCAGGGCTCGAAATGATGGCATCCTTCTGCCCTTGGCTTTAGTGTAGGTAACCCCTCTCTCCTTGATTCAATTTGTTGTTTCTTTCCTTGGCTCCTAACCTATTTGCTCCTTCATCTCCACAGTTGGTCGAAACCCATGCGTGGAAAGCTTGTCCTCGGTTCTCACTGCAATCCCTCAGGTAAGTTAAATGTGACTTCTGTTATTTACTTTTCATGCATTGTAACTTCGTTTTCCTTGATAATGTGGCACTAACACCTGTGTGTGAGCCTCTCTGTAGGTGTTGGGGGTTTGCGGTTGGAGGTCTTGGCAATGAATGCTCCAGCCTTTGTCTGGTAGGCTCTACCAACATGAATTTCCTTCAGTCTTCGTTCTGTTTTTAGAATAGGCCTTTGGTTGTGAGGGTATGTCAACCCTCGATGCTTGTCAAATGGCTCTCGGTTGTAAGTAGCGTCCAGGTCATCTTGTTGCCTTGGAATTCCACTATCTGGTGATTATTGGTTGTAATTTGTTGTGTATAAATGAAATTTTCGAAACCCTCACCTAGGGTTTGTCATCCACTGGCTTATACGTCTGTTGCTATGTATGAAACAATTTTCGAAACCCTCACCTAGGGTT
>APFE030903833.1:37026-56612 GCA_000404065.3 Pinus taeda | reverse complement strand
TCCCCCGGCTGAGGGGTCCGGGGACTAGCAGTCCCCCGGCGAGGGCTCAGGTGCAGCGCCCCCATAGCTAAAAATAGATGTAAAATTGCCTTGTAAAACTATAGTAATTTCTAGTCAATCTGGGTCATTCATTAGGCGGATGATCTAATGGTAGAACTTATGTCTAGTTTAGGTTTTTTTACCCTAGAAGGCAACCCCTCTCTTTGTATGAGGGCATTGTATTTGAGGTTGTGTAATAGATGTGTATTCTCTGAGCGAGAAGCAGAGATGTGAGACTGTGAGAGAAAACAAAAGATATTACAGTGGATCTACTGTAGGTTGTGTCTCTTCATTTTACTGGATAATAGAAAGGAAGGACTGGCTGTTTGGGGTGGACGTAGCCCAAACTGGGTGAACCATGTATATCTGTGTCTCTCTTGTTTTATGTGTTTTCTGTGTTTATATTTCTACAATATTTTTTGTGTTCCATTGCTCTGTAATATATAATTTCCTAACAACTGGTGTCAGAGCTGAAGGTTTGTTTGGCTGATAAACTCACACGAAAGAAAGGTTCCTTATTCGAGTGGGAGAAATGGCAGAAGATGGTATGTTTAGGGTTGAGAAATTTAACGTCCAAAACTTCTCGCTGTGGAAGATGCAGATGGAAGATTATCTATATCAGAAAGATCTATACCTACCATTGGGCGGAAAATCAAAGATGCTGATGGGTATGACAAATGAAGAATGTAACCTTCTCAATAGAAAGGCACTTGGAATAGTACGGTTGTACCTCGCAGCGTTGGTTTCCTTCAACATTTCGAAGGAAACAATGACAGAGGGTTTGATTAAGGCATTGGAGAAACTATATGAAAAACCCTCAACCTCAAACAAGGTATTTCTTATGAAACAATTATTTAATATGAAGATGTCAGAAGCTAGATCTGTTGCATACCATTAAATGATTTTAATACTATTACAAGTCAGTTATGTTCTGTAGGGGTAAACTTTGATGATAGAGTTAGAGCTCTGTTATTCTTCTGCTCATTACCAAAAAATTGGAATGGGTTAGTAATGGCGATTAGTAACTCTGTTTCTAGATCTAGTACTTTAAAGTTTAATGATGTTGTCAGTGCTATCCTTAGTGAGGAAATGCGACAAAAAATCTCTAGTGAGACATCGGGTAATGCTTTGAGTGCAGAGTCTAGGAGAATAAAAATGGAAAGAGGAAAGAGCTCAGGATATCGCAATAAATCAAGGAAAGATAGATCGATGTCCAGATCGGGGATAGTGTGCTGGAAATGTGGAAAGAAAGGATACCTAAAGAAAGACTGTAGATCTCGGAAGGGAAAAGAAGGAGATGCACAACAAGAAAACAATCATGAAGCAAATGTGACAAGTGAGGCGTTACAAGATTCTTTGATTCCTTCTTTCGAAAATATTACTGATTCTTGGGTGGTAGATTCAGGGGCCTCATTCCATGCCACACCTAATAAGAAATACTTTCATGACTATGTTCAAGGAGATTTTGGACAAGTTCGTTTGGGTGATGATAAACCCTGTAAAATTGTTGGAATGGGTAAGGTCATTGTAAAATAGCAGAATGGAAACCAATGGCTACGAAAGGAGGTAAGGCATGTTCCAGATCTAAAGAAAAATCTGATTTCAATAGGGTAGCTAGGCAGTGAAGGTTGTGTGACAACTTTCACAGATAAAGCTTAGAAGGTCACCAAAGGATCCCTGGTAATACTAAAAGGAAAGAAGGTTGGTACATTGTATTTATGCAATGGTATTTCTAACTCTGTTAATGCTTTAACTTCCAAAGGAGCAGATGCAACATTATGGCATCATAGGCTCGAACACATGAGTCAAAAAGGGATGAAGATTCTTCAGTCAAGGAATTTCTTGCCGGGTTTTAATAATGTTGATTTGGACTTCTCTGAGAATTACATTTATGGAAAACAGAAGAGAGTCAGATTTCTCAGAGTTGGGAAAGAAAAGAAGAGCGAAAAATTAGAGCTTGTGCATACAGATGTATGGGGACCTGATCAGGTATAATCTCTCGGTGGCTTTCATTATTATGTTACTTTTATTGATGATACAACTAGAAAAGCTTGGATTTATTGTATTAAGAATAAATCTGATGTATTTGATACTTTCAAGAAATGGAAAGCTTTGGTTGAGATTGAGACAGGAAAGAAATTGAAGTGTCTCAGATCAGACAATGGAGGTGAATATTGCAGCAGAAAGTTTGATACGTACTGTTCAGAGCATAGAATTCATAGAGAGAAGACAATTCCAAGAACACCACAACAAAATGGTGTGTCAGAAAGGATGAACAGAACAATCATGGAGCGTGCAAGGTGCATGAGATTGCATGCAAAATTTCCTTTACAATTTTGGGTAGATGTTGTAGATACTGTTGTTTATCTAATAAATAGAGGGTTTTCAAGTTCTTTGGATCGTGGTGTTCCAGAGGAAGCATGGACAGGTAAAAAAGTAAACTACTCCTTTTTAAAGCCTTTTGGTTGTGAGGCCTTTGTCAATATTGATAAAGAAAATAGAACAAAGCTTGAGGCAAAGTCAAAAAAATGTACCTTTATTGGATATGGTGTTAATGACTTTGGTTATCACTTATATGATTACGAAAATCACAAAATCAATAGGAGCATAGATGTAATATTCAATGAAAAGGCCTTGTATAAGAATCAATTGCAGGAAAAGAAATAGAAAAAAGAAAACAAGGAATACGCAGTTCTTGATGAAATCACTGAAAAATTAAAGGTGCCTGAAAATATTAATAATCAACAACCACAACAACACCAACCACCACAATAGCAACAGGCACCCCAAACACCTAAAAGTGGTGTTAGAATATCTACCAAGATAAGTAGACCCCTGAACTATACTCTCCTTCACTATATTATTTATTATTGACTGATTCTGGTGAACCCGAATGTTATGAAGAAGAAATGTAGGTTGAAAGCAGGAAGAAGTGGAAGGTAGTCATGGAAGAAGAGATGTACTACTTAATGCATAACCAGACTTAGGACTTAGTCAGGTTGCCTGCAGGAAAAACTACATTGAATAATAAATAGGTTTATAGGCTGAAGGAAGAAGATGGAGGTAAACAGAGGTACAAAGCTAGAGTTGTGGTGAAGGGGTTTGCACAAAAGAAAGTTATTATTTTGATGAAATATTTTCTCCTGTTGTTAGAATGACTTCAATCAAAACTATTTTAAGTCTAATAGCAGTTGAAGATTTTCATCTTGAGTAGTTAGATGTAAAGACAACCTTTCTCCATGTGGATTTGGAGAAAGAGATATATATGCAGCAGCCAGAAGGATATGAGGTGAAAGGGAAGGAGAAACTAGTGTGCAGGTTGAAGAAGAGCTTGTATGGCTTAAAACAGGCTCCAAGGCAGTGGTATCTAAAATTTGACAGGTTTATGTCTGAACAAGGTTATACTAGATGTCACTCTGATCATTGTGTTTATCTGAAAACGCAAAATGATGGCAGATATATTATATTTTTATTGTATGTAGATGACATGCTTGTTGCAGGGTCTAACATGTAGGAAATAAATGCGCTCAAAAGAAAATTGGCAAATTCATTTGCAATGAAGGATTTGGGAGCTGCGAAACAAATCCTTTGTATGAGAATCACTAGAGACAGGAAAGATCGCAAATTAACATTGTCTTAGAATGAGTACATACAAAAGGTGTTGAAAATATTTAATATGCACAATGCAAAACCAGTTAGTGCACCTTTTGCTAGCCATTTCAAACTTAGTTAGGAAATGTGCCCAAAGACCTAAGAAGACATGGATTATATGTCTAAAATTCCATATGCATTAGCAGTTGGAAGCTTAATGTATGCAATGGTCTTCACAAGGCTTGATATTGCACATGTACTGGGAGTTGTAATCAGGTACATGAAAAATCCATGAAAGGAACATTGGATGGCAGTGAAATGGATTCTCAGATATTTGAAAGGTACCACAAATCAAGCATTATGCTCTGGTGGTTCAAACATTTCTCTACAGCAATATGTTGATGCAGATATGGCAGGTGACGGAGATAATAGGAGGTGCACTACAGGATATGTATTTACTGTTGGTGGAACAACTGTTAGTTGAGTTTCAAAAATCCAAAGTGTTGTTGCACTTTCAACAACAGAAGCAGAGAATGTTGCTGCTACAGAGGCTAGTAAAGAAATGATTTGGTTACAAAGGTCTGTGGGTGAATTGGGTAGGGAGCATGATATGGGCATGTTATACAGTGATAGCCAAAGTGCCATTCATCTTGAAAAGAACTCATCATTTCATTCTAGGACTAAAGACATACAACTCAAGTACCATTTCATACGATCAGTGTTAGAAGATGGAGATTTCAAGCTGGAAAAGATACACACTAGCTATAATCCTACAAATATGCTAACAAAAGTTGTAACCAGGGAGAAACTGAGAATATGCTCAGTTTCAATTGGTCTTCAAGGATGACGATGAAGATGAGAAACAACTAGGTCCAAAGAGGAGTCATTGTTCAGCAAATGAAGCAGCCATGGAGTTGTTCAATCATTCTCCAAGTGGGAGATTGTTGAGTATGGAGCATGATTGTTTAGAGGTCTTTGTTTCAGCCAGATGTATACCCCGAGAAGTTTGTACATCCCTCCACGGGGGCGCGCGGGGGGGTGGGGCGGGGGGAGTGACGGGGCCCGTACTGGAATTTATTTGTATTACTTCTATTATGTTAATGTTGCTTGCTTCAATGGAAATGTAAGCCCTCATTCTGGCATTTACTCTTTTGTCTCGCTATTAGAACTGGCTTTTTTCTGAGGAAAAGCAAAGAGAATTAAACACAATGGTCTGTGAACAGTATGTTGTTTGTTCAGATGTTCGTTAATTAAAAAGCACAATAGAAATATAGTAGGACACGCAGATGGATTGAATCGATTTCACTGTTATTGTTATTATTCGAGTGCAAGAAGTGTTGAACCCCGTACATGACTTTCACTGTTACTTTTATATGTTTCTTGTTCACAGTTAATGAATCTGTACAGTTACTTTTCAGTTGTAGACTTTACAGTTACAAGGCTATTAAGCATTCGGTTCTGTCTTTATGAGAAGATTTTCCTTTTGGACACATTTGCTTTTTTTTTTCCTTTCAGAATAACAGGACAATTATTAATCCATGATTTATTAAGGACAGACAAGTAAATAACCCTAACCGACCAAACTACCTTTGTCTAATTCAGAGATTAAGTTAGAAACAAAAATCCTACCTCCTATTCTGACAAACTAACATAAAACACAAACAAAATGTTAACTAAACTTTTCAACCTTGCAGAGATCGACACTCGGTCATGGTGCCTTAGTTGGATGCTCCTACATGAGATTGCGATTCTTAAATTAATGAGTTTTTATTTTTATTTACCTTCATTCTTCGCCAGTTGCCAATTTGATTTTAAAATATCCAATTCTTAATAAATCCAGTCTTTTAAATGTGCATGTTTCTTTGGCATGGCTTCCCGAGTGGGTCTCTCTCGCCTTTGAGGAAGTTAAAAGGGGAATGCATATAGTTTTTTTAATGTTTTATATATATATAATATATATATATATAATATATATATATATATATATAATATATAATTATATATATATATATATATAGAGTAAAGAGAAATCCATATTAAATCCACTTTGAGTTTTTAAAGGACATTAAATCTACTTTAATGCCTTTTGCCACCTTTGTGTGGTAGAATGAATCAAACTTTACCAATAATTTAGTCAAATATAAAGAATTAAATAGTTTTAGATTTTTTTATGAGGTAGATTGAATCAAATTTGATCAATAATCTAACTAAATTGAATAAATTAGAAAATTTGAAACATTTACGCCAAATTTCATAACTATGATCTTCATTCTTACAAGTTTTCAAAATTTACTTATCACATTGAACCTAAAATATATTCTTTTATACTTATCTACAACAAAAACATATTTCTAATAACTCTACAATGACTTTCACACTCTTCCATTTTTCTAAACATAAAATGTCTTCGATAAGCATATTTTCATATATTGATTATATTTTTTTTGCGGTAAAAAAAGCTGCATTATATTATTATCATATCTTTAAGAACAAAATACATCATCATCACATTATCTCAATGCACAGTTGCTGCCACACCACACAAAGTATCAAGCTTGAGAGCTAACATGAGTCTTTTTCTAAAGAAGATTAAGCTTGTGAAGAGGCCAAGACAACCCATGTTGTGGGTTATTTCCGATACAAAAGTAGCACAAAGAGAGAATTTTCTAGAAATAAACATTGCGGGGGTGGGTTGGAAATACACATTGCGCAGGTGGATTGGGGAGAAACAGTGGCGGGGTAGTAATGAACATAGCTTGCTCATGTATGTGGTAGTCAACATGTTCCACCAAGGTCTCCAAACCCCGAATGTGGTCATTTGTTCGTCGGAGCTGTCGTTAAAGGTGATCTATGGAATCCAGGAGCTTGTTCTGCATGTGTTGGAGGTAGTTGATGTAGTCCAAGAGTTCTTTCCGATCATCATAATGATGTTCCCTCAGAGTCTCCATACTTATATGAAGATTATTCAATTGCGCCACAATGGTTTTGAAGGTCGTCGGAGCCTCTAAATGGCCTGGGGAGCGACCTAGGGACATGGCTGCCTCAACATCATAATGGAAACTCTCGATCGACTTTGACTTGCGGACGATTTTCCACCAGTTGCACCACCGTAGTGGTGAATCTGGCTACCCCATGCAACCCACCAAACACGCTTGATATGAACAAACACTATGCTTACCACCCCGACATCAGGGAGACGTCAAGAGCCCTGAACAGTTGGTCCAATTCTCATATCCCTCTCTAATGTTTGCTGGTGAACTAGATGGCGCATTACCAATATCTAAAGTGGACGAGCCGCTCCACGAAAAGAACCAAGGCCCAAATTCTCCACCGCACTACCTCTCTAGAGGAGCAACCCCTTTCCATAGATAGAACCACAGTGAGAAAGGGGAAACAATTCATTCTATCCACACTCTCTAACCCTGTAACTATATCCCACGATGCACCGATTGCTCCAATTCTCCCCTGGATCTCATGGCCAAATTGATTGCAAGTACCAGTCCCTTGCACATCCTCGACCCTGAGCTTGTGCTGTCACCCCAAGCCACAACCTCACTACTCCATCGCACCCAGCACCATAGTTATCAAATGTTCCCATATTGGGGAAAAAGATACGGAAATTCGCTAATTCGATTTGATTGCCAAACAATTCGCCTAAAGTCTATCCGATTCGTACGTGTTAATTTAGTAGGTTAATTTACTGGAATAGCTAGATGGGAGCACCTCTCCTTCCTTTCTTCTTGCCAGGAGCCTGGAGATAAGCAGAACTAGTGCTAACCTATATCTAAGTTATGTGCCTTCACTCAATAAGAAACATTCTTGATGAAGTGAAATAGATAAAGGAGGGTATATATATAGAAAGAATGATAACTAGATATAAAAAATATAGAAAGTAAAAGTGAAATTAGAAAAATTATGGTTTTCTAGTTATGGGAACTTAGCAAGGAGGAAAACAAAAAATGACATATATAAAAAGAAAGATGACGAGATGCTAAAATTATAGAAAGTAAAAGTAAAATTAGACAAGTTATGTTTTTTAGTTTTCCCAATTTAATTACAAGGAAAAGAAAGAATCTCTGAGAGTGTTTGATTCTTTTATTGATGATAGTTTTTTATTTATGAAAAGATTATATATTATATGGAGAAATTATAGATAAATTTGTTTTATAAATGTGCATCTATTACATAAATAAATTACTAAATTAAAAAAGATATTAAATTTGAGATCTGAAAAAGAGAAGTTTTTTTAGATGACTTTTACTTGTAAGATTGTTATATTATTAAAATATTAGTTAATAAAAATTATTTAAAATTTAAAATAAATAAAAAACAAAATTAACAAATATACTACTAAAGATATCTATTATCAATTTTTTTTCAAATTGAATATTTTTATTCGAAATTTTATGATATGGTACCAAATTCAAATTCGAATTTGGTAACTATGCCCAACACTCCCTCTCCCGAGCACTGTAAATGGCCACCCTCTGCCTCTTTCCACATCAAGTAAAACATTGGAAATATCTGACATTAACGGTACCTTACTTCATGCAATTGGCACTCGGAGCCTTTGCCCGTGAACTAGTTTGACCAATAATTTATATAAATATCTTCAAAAGACACAAGACATTATGAATAGGGTCAAATTCGACGCCTGTTTGAACGGAGTAACATATTTTTTTTGTCAATAAATTTTCCATGATCTGACACTAGTTTCGTTCATCGTTTGAAATAATTTTACTGTCAACGATCGTTTGAAAAGCAAAATAAAAAATAACAGCATCATGAAATAATGGCTGAGTACCCGAAGGTTGGAAGAGAATCGACAGCAAAATTATGATAATTGATATATTGCATAATATCTGATTCCAACGGCAATGCAAGATTCTCCTCGAGAATGTCAATCAAAGGCATAATCTTTGAAAGATAAATGTTCTTTGGACAAACGAAAGGTCAAGATAATGCGGTACAACGGTACAACCACTCTGTAACTTAGTACGATGCTGTTATCATCATTTCTGTCCAAATGATTTGAATTTAAAGAGATTCGTTTTGCTATTTTTTTAATTATATTTCGGAGTAGCATTTGAATAGAAAGAGAAAAAAAATGCAATTTTTATAATCAACCACTTGAGTACTTGAATTACATTCTATTCATTGTAATTATTTCAAGCAGAGGTTCTAGACATATCATCAGAGCTATGGTTGACAAGGCCTTCTGTTTTGTAAAGTATAGCATCTTTAGGAACCACGGGGAAGAGATGTCGATAGATCCAAAGGAAGCCGAAAGCTAAGGTCCCCGGTGATATGTTCGGAGTAATTAATTCTTACCTATCCTGTGTGATGGAGTGATTTGCTTTGTTTAAAAGATTGTTATATCTAAAAGAGATCCTAGAAGCTATCTAGGTGTGTGGCTGGGAGATTTTAGAGAGATCTTAGATACTATTTAGGTGTGTGGTTGACAGATTTTAGAGAGATTTTTAGTATTTAGGTGTATGGTTGAGAGATTTTAGACGCTGTTTAGGTGTGTGGTTGAGTGGTTGAGATATTTTATCAATATATTGATTGTGTAATTAAGATAGTATTTCTATCTTAAAACAATATTTGATGTATTTAGATGTGTATTTATAATGATTGAAATGTACCTTTTGGTTTGTTAAATTGGTATCAAAATTCTTATGGGCTTAACTGCCTTAAGAGGCGGGCCGGTGATTAGGCTAGAGATATATGCTAGATTAGTATAAGTTTGTGTTTTGAAATTTGTGTGTTTGTGTGAGAGATATGTGGAGGCATCTCTGCCCTTTATTGTAGCTCGGGCCTAAGCAGAAAAACTAGAGAGATATTTGCTGAGGTCACAAATAAATTTCTTTGATGACTAGAATTTTGATAATTGGTGGCACCAGATAGCTTGAAAATATTTTGTCAAAGCCATTGTCTCACAAGGCTATTCAACATTTGTACTTGTCCATCCCAATACAACTGCAACTCGCATTTAGTCCTATGATGTTTATTTGTGTTCTTGTGTAGGCGAGTTTCCTAAAATATCCACAAGTGTAAAAGATTGATAGTTAAAGAAGAGCATTCGGAGAAATAATAATCATAAGCGAGGAGGCGTTGCTTTTGATGGAGGAACTGATAGAACAACAAATCAAGAAGGATTGGGTATTGGCATGGGTTATGTTGATTCCTTTTCCCAACAAGTGAGCCTACGCGAATGTGTGGAGCATATGCTAAATCCATGTAGAATCTCGACGAAGATGGGAGCATCACAAGTTATGATAATGGTGAAGTCTTGGATTGCATTGAGGAGATCATGAGATGTGAAAATCCACCTTTCTAGATGTATTATGTAGTCCATATAAGCAAGTAGTCTTCATTGGATGTGCAAACATTGTCTGTTTAAGTTGATCCAATCAATGCATAGATTTACATTTGTGAATTGCCAAGTGGGTAGATCCAACTGTCCTTTACTTTTCTCACATGGGGTGATTTATGTTATGTATCTTAGGATCATGTCTGCAACATCAGAATCAATTTTGAGCTAGAAACCTAGCCAAAATTTACACTTTAGAGCATAGGGGGTGCGATTTTCTTAACATGAGAATTGGAAATTGGTTTCAAGGTTATCATACGACTTCCACATTTTTTTGTATTACATTGTTTTAAGAGCTCCATTTGGAACGACTTGACTTGCGAAGTGCTAGATGTGTCTATGCACAATAGTTATCATAAATCCGAGCACTTTCCCATCATGTCATGAACTCATGGTTGAGTTGAATATACTCTTTAAGGTTAGGGACATTGATGAGCCACTCACGTTGGCATTTTTCATATTTTGTATGAGGTATATGTTTTTGTTATCAAATTGAAGTTATTTTTAGAAGGGATCAACTGGAGGTAAAAGCTCAATATGGATGGTTTTCAACTTAGTTTGGTAGTTGTGGATCTAGAGAAGGATCCCTCATTGGTTGAAGACATAAGAGTGGTTTTCTAGTAAGGTTATGTGACAGTTTGGGATGTTTTTCAATAATTGAATTCGGGAGATCTGTGATTCGAGAGTTCAAGAATGGAACTCAGGAATCCAACTTGTCGACTACACCTTTACGAGGGTTAAGCGACAACTTGACGAAGTTAGTAGCCTAGAAGATTTCAAACTGATTAAAGGAAGCTAATCAAGGCCTTAGTTGATAGAGATCAAGACAGGTACTCATTAACGGAGGGTGTTGGATTAATTAACTCCTACTTGTCTTGTGATTGGGTGATTTTCTTTGTTTAGAAGTTTGTTACATCTAAGAGACATATTTGATCCTATTTAGATGTGTGGTTGATATATTCTCTCAACATATTGATTGTGTGGTTAAGACAATATTTCTATCTTAGGCCAATATTTGATGTATTTATATGTGTGTCTATAATAATCAAAACATGATTTTTGGTTTTTAATTGGTTTTGTTAAATTGATACTAGTGTAGGATCCTCTTAGTATATTTCTTTTCATGCTTTCAAGGCATTGAGTGTTCGCTCCTCTGTAACTGAAGATCGTCATTGTAAAGTGAACACTTTGAAAGCACACCACGATCAAAGGGTGAGGCTTGCTCTTTCTCGTATGATTCAATTGTAAACCTACAACATAGATTAGGCCCTCAACAACTGAGAAAAGTATTTGACTCACTCATGAATAAATCCAAATTTGTCATAGATGGATTGCTGAGACTATCTTTTATATCTAACTTAAATTGCAGTTCATACAATAATATTGTAAACAACAGGCGCAACAGATGGAGATGGCATTCCAACCTCAATAGTAGCAGAGAGAATATATAATTTTGTGCCTAAAATTTTACCATTGTCAATACAGAAAGAAAATAAGACAAATGGGGAAGACCTAAACGTTGTTTCGATGAATGTTCTCCGCCTTTTAATGCTCCAAAATAGGACTGAAACAATTTCCCATGTTCCAATATGTAGTGTAAGAAGTAGGTCCCAACCTTCAGTGCTTCTGAAGATGCAACACACATGAAAAGTGATAGCATTACCAAGAACTTTTCAGGAAGAAGAAGGAGTTGCAATGACAAGTCCTTTCCAAGAATAATCAAGGTGGTATATGAGATAGTTATCAAGGGATGGAAGGTTGGTAGATGTAAAATCCATCATGGAAGCTATACCTTCTTATTGGGTTTTACTTTTGTTTGTCACTAGAGGAAATCTGTTTAAAATAAGGAAAATTTTCTCCCAGTTTTTACTATCTCATTTAATAGATATGTTTTTATTCCATCGGTAAAGTGTGATAGCATTGTTCTAAGGCTTCATGGGGGTGGGGCTAAAAATCATTCCTCTATTTTCAAAATATCTTGTTGCCAAGGTTGGATGGAGATTAATAAAAAAAAAAAAATTGTGTGCACTGAAGTGGTAAGTATATATTCCTCTTGCCTATAGAATAATCCATAAAGAAACCAAACAAGAGAACATTAGATTCTTCAATAATTTGGAAAATGGTTACTTCAATTTTTTCTCTGTTAGAAGAAGGTCTGGTTTGGAATGTTAGTAATGGATCCCGATTAATAGTTAGATTGGATCCTTGGGTGGGATTTTAGCTTGATCATAGGTTGTCTGTTAAATTGGTGGAATTTCTTCATGGCATAGGACACATAACTTTAAATCATTTTGTGGATCTTGATTATGGAAATAAGTGGGAACAAAATTTATTGACTTTTGAAGGGTTGGGCCTTCCTCATGCCTTCCATGGATAATGGAACAAGCTTATTGATTCATTAAGAAGTGCACACATAAAAATATTCTAGGATTTTGATGAATTAGCCTGGTCTCATTACACAAATGGACAACATATTACTCACATGGGCTACTTGGTATTGATTACTAATAGAATTTAGGTTGTGCAAGGGGACTTGTAGAAAATAATTTGGAACTTGAAGAGCGTAGCAAAAGCAATACTCTTCATGTCGTGTAGTTTCTCAAACAAATTTCATGCATTAGACAGTTTGAACAAAATAAGGCTTGATGGTCCAAATACATGTGCCCTATGGAGAGAGAAAGAAGAATCAATAAATCACCTATTTTTACAATGCAAAATTTCAAGGGTTGTTTGGAAAGTTATACATAATTTATTTTGACAAGGCTTCCTATTGCATGGTGATGAGCTAATGGAGGTATTGTTTTAGTTGTTTCTATAAAGTAGATGACACCTTATATTATTATCCCTTTACTTTTTAACTGAGTAATTTGGTTAGTTAGAAACAATGTCATTTTTCATGATCGTCATGTTCCTCTTCATATCGTGCGTGCTGCGCTACTCACAACATAGGTTTATTTGATCTTCTTCCATAGAATATTTGGGAACAGAATGAGAGATAAATTAACCTAGTCAACATAAATAGGGATATGTTGTGAGGAAGGAAGTCCCATGTTCCAAAAATGTGTTATCCTTATCCCTGAACACAAGTACTAAGGCAACTAAGTCTTGTAGCTTTCGTATGGATTCCAAATTGTTGATGTTGTTTCTTGACAATTTTGATTGTGCTTTTTCCTTCTAAATACAAATATGTCTTTAAAAAAAATCATTTTAAAAAATTTATAGTATATACAAATTTAGTGTAAGTTATATTCATTTATAATATGTACATACTAATATATCAATTTTATATTAATAACTTAAAAATATTATTCATTCTTTTAACTATTTTTTTTAAATCTCTTAAAAGTATTATGTTAACACATATGCCCATTTCATTCTTGCAAAATAAACAAAAGCCACATGGTGGCAATATGCAAAAAAAGGAAGATCAATGGTGTTGCCACCATGTGGCTCTTGCTTATTGTTTGCTTTAAATTCTATATATCTATTACAATGTAGTTTAATTGCTCCATCCTTGTATTTTTTTATTTAGATTTGGTTATGTATATTTTTTTTGAAATTCTAAAAATTATTATTTAAAATACATTTTAATTGTGATTGTTTAAAATATGTTTTAAAATGAATAAGTAAAAAAAATTATAAACATTTTCGCTTTATAACTCTACAACACAAATATTATTGGGCTGAGAGGCTCATTCTATAACCCAGTATGATGAAGATGTGAACATGCATAAGTTTGATGTGAAAATGTGTAAGTCTGTTAGACCTCCTTAAAATAAAAATAAAATATTATCTAAATAACATAGTAATGTTAGCTATAATACAAAAATCAAAATAATTATGTTATACATGTATAGTAAGTTTTCCATATGCGATAATAATATTTCATAACAGTGTTAAAAAGAGGAAAAGTAATTAGAAGGAAAAAATGTGTGGGATAGATGTTTAAACATTATACTTTTCAAAAATATTTCAACACAGCTATTTGAATATTTATGTTAACTATACAAAAAACCTATTAATAACAAAAAAAACTCATTTTAATGTGCACAATGTATTATATATAGCATTCAAAAATAAAATATAAATATTGAAAATTTACACATTGCATATATATGTGTGTAAGTTTGTTAGTGCTCAATAGAAAAGAAAAATAAATATTCGATGCATGTTAGTTAAATTTTCCATATGCGATGATATAATTTCATATAACTTTAAAAAGAGTTAAAATAAATAGAAGTAAAAAAAAATGTGTAATCAAGATGTTTAAGGCTTATACTTTTCAAAAATATTTCAACACAATATTTAAAAAAGATATGTGAAGATATATGTTAACTAATATTGATTATAATTAAAAATATATTAATAAAACAACCATTTTAATGTGTGCAATATATTGTATAGAGCTTCAAAAATACAGTATAAACAATGAAAACTCACACATTGTTTGTGTGTGTGTGTAGAGGGAGAAAGCTATTTTTTTTTCCAAGTTCTTCATTCTAAAAGAGGTTTGCACCTAAAGGAATTTGATCCCTCTCGACTCATGTTAGAGTTTTTGTTAATATGGATTTACATTGGTAATTCTATCAAATATGTAGTTTATTTAAACCAAATTTACTAAAAATTGTGAATGACACAATTGGAAACCAATTCAACCATATTATTAATGAATGATCTCATAGGATAATGTACAAAATGCACATATAGATATATAATGAAATTGTTTATTCAATTTCCAAGTCTTCTTGGACTCTAATAACCACTCACCATCACACAAACTAACCCAACCTTAATCTCAATAATTAGTTTTCTAACATTCCCCCCTTAATCAAAAGAGATGTATCAAAGTCCAAGAATGACAACTCAAAATGAAAAAATGCATCTAAGCCAAAAGTTGAATGTCTCTCAGAAATTGCTTTTAAGGATAGCAACAAATCGAAGATAACGATTTTTAAGAGAAAACCACAAACGATATCCACATCTAGAACCTTCATAGAATTTCTAAGACCAATAAAAATTCTAAACTCTGGAACCATCAATGGAGTTCCTCGAACAATTCTGAACCTAGAAATGCTCATTCACAAATAACTCATTCAGTAAAAACTAAAGTGCCTTTGGCTACAACTCAGGCTCCAACTAGTGCAGGTTGTGGCTCAGGCTCACTCGTGGATCTCTAACTCAAGCTCACTAGAAAAATCTTCAAACCTATAGTAGACCATCAGTAACAGGTTGTGGCTTAGGCTCACTTGTGGATCTTTGACTTAGGCTTACTTGACAAATTTTCGAACCTGTACTAACTATAAAAATCCCCCCCCCCCTTTTAAGATAGAGGGTGAGAAGATGAAGTATTATTCATGAATACAAGGTTGCAAGGCTGGTCAATACTCTCAAATATATTTTCTATTATGACCTATAAAAATTCTTCGTTGTTTTGGACCAATCCCAAGAAGAAATCCATCCAAAATTTAGTTTCTCTCTTGCAGTAGTCTTCTTTTTGGAACATATGTTTGAATGGTTGTGCTTTCCACAATTCTCCCATGGGTGAAGACCAAAATACCAATATTTCACATATCCAACTCTATCAAAATGTTGGCATCGATCAATCTGTTCTAGAAGAACATTATCCATAAATCTAACACTGCAAAATTGTATCGATTTAGAAAAATGAGGAATATGAGCAAATACATTTAGGACATCTTTGTTATATCCCAAACCAGTTTTGTTTTCGTTATGTGTAATTTCTTCCAACGCCCTTGCAAAAAGTTTTATGAATGTTAGGCTTCACATATGTATGCAAATGACTCTCGCATACACTTCGACTGATTTTTGGAATTAGGATTGTCTCACTATACTTGAGACTCAATCTGGAGAAATTCAACTATCTTCAATGCATCATGCAACCAAACTCTAACATTGAAAAGACTTACTTTGTTGATATTTACATTTTCATCAGCAATGGAACTAATGAGATTATTTAAAATTTCTAAAACATTTTAAATTTGAGTCATTTTACTCAAACCCAAGTGTTGTCCACCACTGAGAATGCACCCACTTTACGATGTAATTTCAATGAGTAAAAATATATAGCTTTGTAATTATGACAATAAAAAAATCCTCACAGCAATCTTGATTTTTCAGGTATTCTATTTCTATTTTCTATTCACTACATCATGTGTAATGCATTTAGCCAAACTTCAAATTAAGACTTCAACAATTTTTAGCAAGAGATGTTTCATATATTTGATTGCTTTCAAATCGCCTCCTCGAGAAATTTCAATTTAAATATGTTGTCCTAGAGTAAATTGTTGAATTATCTAATATAATTGCTTAGGTAGTTACCTTGCTTAATCATCTTTCCTCAAGGAAAACATATTCTCCTTCCTTCTCTTTCTAGTGTAAGATCCATATGTTCCCACAGATTCAAACTACCTTCATCAAGCTCATTAAAGACAAATCAATTCATATTAAAAATTTTCGCAAGGATGACAGTTACCACCTTTGTTGTTCACAGTGACTGGAACTCTTCATAATGTCAGGCTTGAATGCAACAATATGCTTCCTTCTTTGTAAATAATTAACATAGCTCCCTAAAAATGGTAACATGCTCTGGCTTTTCACCCTGCAATCGACACCAAAGGGACATACAAAGCCCTCATATGATAGGTTTCTTAGAGATATGATCTTTTATAAATCTTAATAGATTACCACTTCTATAATGTAAGTCCTATGCGTATAAAAAATATGCAGTGCATTTCACTCTCTGTAAGTTGCAATGTGGCTAGCCTCTTTGAGTAAATGCATTTTCTATTACAAGTTTGAATCCACATTGAAAATCCTATGCAGCAATAACAAAAGGTAGCAAAATAATGATTCATAATGAATGCCGAGAATAAATTGCACTGTCAAAGAAATGAATAATAAATATTTGGATATCACTTTTGTATGTAAATGGTGGAATGGACCCACACAGTGATATCATGTTCACAATAGACTGTCAAGACATAATGTTTTTGTTCATAAGACAAATGAATGGCTACCAAACACTGTGCACAAGAGTATACAGTACTAGGCCTTCATTTGATGTAATCTCAAATTGATTCAGTATTAAGCTTCTCGACCGCAGTCCCAAACTTTTTCTTTCTTGGCGCATGTAGCTTTCTAGTATTGTAACTCTCACATGGGGGTTTCATTGGGAAAGCAATACCATACTACATGGGTTCATATTGGGGAATATATTTTGAAGAAAAAATGACATAATATATTGAGCATATAATAGGGGATAAATTGTTTTCATATTCGTAAGTATAAAAAATAGAGCTCAAAGATAATGAAAAATATAAAAGGGTATAAAAAATGTTAATGAAAAAATGGATATCTACAATATCTAGTAAAAGTAGGGGATTTTTAAATTTGGAAGGTGTATTGGGTTCGTATTGGTATGGGGTTAAATAATGCGTTTTTTATAGGTATTTTCCAATATGTAGTCAAATTGAGGGTATTGCTTAGTATGCGATGAATGCACGTGCTATGTAGGTCCATTGAGTGCAACCCCGTGAACTCTGAATGATGGATTCACTCATTTATGTATATATTTTTCATTAAAATGTTTTATGAAATTGCTACATGCAAACCCTAATCAACTTTTTTTATAACAAAAATAATAATCGGCTAGCCCATCAAATTAACAATCATTACAAAAGATACTGTACAGCCTAAGAAGGTATACCCACTATATACTAACAAACTCTTCTTATTGCTACAACTCTCCACTTTTGTTGAGTCAGATTCCTGTCATTGTTTTTGGGATTGTTGGAGCTTTCAGTCAAACTCTCTATAAAAAAAATTACAACTAGAAGAATGACGATTGTTTTCTTTACTTAACGAAGAGTACTTCTTTATGTAAAAAGTCTGAACACTCCCATTGAATACCTGGGCATTGTTGAAAAGTGTGCAACAAGAAATGCTTGTTGAGATTGCAACAAGATGATGGAGCTTAGTGAAAAGAGTCGCCTTCACTAAGTGGGCCTGCAGGCTATTTTTGGCGCAAGTCTATTTTCAGACTATGTCTATTTTTAGACATATGGATCATGGTCTATGAGTTGCAGGATGCTATTTGTGGATGATTGGTCATGTTGGTAAAAATAGATGGACTTCTATTTTTAGACATGTGGGCGGAGTCTATTTTTAGACTGCCAGGCTAAAAATAGAAAAGTCAAATATTATTATCTCACAATAATATTTGGACTATAAACTTAATCTTATTCTCTTGGAGCACTTCAGTTCGAGCTACGGATGTGGCACATGCAATTGCATGAAGGAAATAGTGGTTCTTATGGGTTAGTTGAATATTTGCATGCATGACTTCAGTTAGAACTCAAGTGAGTTGAGTTTAGTGGACTGGAGGTGCAGTTGATGGAGTTGTGTTCAGTTTAGCTTTGTTAAACTGGTTGTATTTAGTCTAACTTGTGAATAGACTAGAGATGAGTTGGGTGAGTTAGTTATTAATTAATTCACAAGTTATTAACTCATAATACAACTAATGAATACATCAGTTAACTCAGTTGCATGTCAGTGCATGTTCAGTTCATCAGGGACAGGTGTTAGAGAATCAGATTGCTATCAGTTGTGACTATAGTTGTACACCAGATCTTGAAAAAATCAGGGGATTGAGTATGCCAATGAGTTTTCCCACATTGTAGCTTGTTCTCACGTGATTTAGCCAAGGAAAGACGTGGCTGCCTTGGAATTATCATCGATTCTTGTGCAGGTATTGAGCAGCGGAGGCAGGCAAGCAGCGGAAGAGATTTGAGCCAGTGATTGATTCAGATCTGAGTTGTATTTTGTGTAATAGGTGGAGCTGGTGCTGGATTGCTTGTGATAAGCATTGTACTTTGTAATGTTACATGACTCAATCATTAATATAGAGATAGTTGGGGTTTTTAGCGAGATGCTTTCCCCGGGATACATACTGTGTTAATGTGTGAATGCTCTTGATGTTTTATTGTTATTGATGCTGCTATATTGATGATCAACGTAGAGGAGCTTATGTATTGTGTATGTTTTCCGCAATAGTACATGATCAGGATAATCTCCATTGAATATGTGTTAAATTATTTAAAATTTCTACATGGTATCAGAGCTGGTTGATTTGTAGAAGAGATTTCTACAGGATATCAAAGCGAGGATTGATCATCAGATCTATTATTCAGGAAGTGACTACGTTTTATTTATTCAGGCAGAGTCTGTAATCGGGCCAGGTAGCCTCTGGATTCATCCTTCTTTTGGAAGGTGAGATATCCGGTGAATGCCCATACAGTCGATCTCTGTACAAGAAATACTTCCTTCTCACGAATTTTAGATCGGAAGCAGTTGAGTTTTTTGAGCTGGTGGAATGGCGCTCAAGGATAAAACTCAAAAACATTAAGTGTGAGAATGGTGACAGTATTCCCAAGTATCTCACAAAGTTCACTCAATGTCGAGATGAGCTGGGAAGTGTGGGGGTTACTGTCGATGATGAGGACTTGGTGAGCTTGGCTCTCCTTGGTCTTCCGAAGAGTTGGCATTCCAATCAGGACTCTGTCAA
>APFE030903833.1:21151-34507 GCA_000404065.3 Pinus taeda | reverse complement strand
GGCAGCGGAAGAGATTTGAACCTGTGATTGATTCAGATCTGAGCTGTATTGTGTGTAACAGGTGGAGCTGGTACTGGATTGCTTGTGATAAGAATTGTACTTTGTAATGTTACATGCCTCAATCATTAATATAAAGATAGTTGGGGTTTTTAGCGAGATGCTTTCCTTGGGATACATACAGTGTTAATGTGTGAATGCTCTTGATGTTTTATTGTTATTGATGCTGCTATATTGATGATCAACGTAGAGGAGCTTATGTATTGTGTATGTTTTCCGCAATAGTACATGATCAGGATAATCTCTGTTGAATATGTGTTAAATTATTCAAAATTTCTATAGGCATTGTGGCTTGTCTTCCTTGTGAAATTTTCAGTGCTTCCAGTGAAAATGATTCCAGTATGGACAATATACTGCACAAAATTCAACAAGTGTGTGTCTTTTCCTTATAATGGAAGTGGCTTGCCAAATGTATCATTGACTCTATTCATTCCTTGTGTATGACTTGGTCATTGACTTCACATAAAGTTTGCTTCCAAAAAAAACAATGACACTGTCTGGCACAAAGATGTTATAGACGGAGGCACGATCATTAGACAGGCCTAGGACGTAGTTCAAAACGCTCAATGCCATAGGCTACACAGCGTCTTTTATATGATCCTAACAACAGTTAGGAATGGAACCAACTACAAACTGCTTTCTCATTTCAACAATTTATTTTCACGTTCTCTACGAATGTCACGAACCCTTCTACCGCATTGCTTCCCTTACACTGTTCACAACATGCTAAAGCAACGAGCACATAACAATGCATAAACATGAAGTCACAAAAGTAGTGGTTCAACTCAATTGATAGGGCAGATGAAGCTCCTCTCTAATATCACCGTAAACAACAAATTTGGAAATCAAATTCAACTTAATAATCTCAAAGAATGATGTATATCATTTTCATATAAATACATAATGAAACTGTTGATTCAGTTTCTAGATCTTCTTAAACTCTAATAACCATTCACCATAACACAAACTAACCCAACTTTAATCACGAAAATTTACTATCTAACAAAAACAATATAAAATAAAACATAAAAATATAAATTACAATGATCCAATATATACTATGTAATAATATTTTAATTTCCTTTATTATTAATTTTAATCCATAATTATAAGTGAAATAAATTTATAATTATTTTATTGTATATAACATGTACGTAATTACATATTAAACAACTACCATCCTCACCAATCTAAATTTTCCATTTCAAAATATCACAAAGATTTTTTAACCATACTAGCTTCTCATTAAAAACCTTCCCTCTCCCTGCATAAAAATACTTACATTGTACATTGATATTCAAGACATTTCTTTGTTGTTAAAATTTATTCACTTCATTTTTTATTTTATTATTCAAATTGAACACAAAAATCAAAAAATCATTCTGTTAAAATCTAGAAAAAGGTTATAGGCATAATATTTTAATTTTATATCCAAATAAAATTAATTTTAATTTTGGAATGTCATTTTTTCTATTAAATTCTAAAATATTATTAAAATCAACAATCTAGTTATATTTATAACAATAGGTTGCCTTTGCCAACATATCCTTGATAAACAGAAAGTAAAATTTGGAATGGGCAGAAGCTAGCCAATATTTATTATCGAAATTGAAGTGCGTGCAGCACCCTCCCATCCTGTTGTTTTCAATGGGCAATCGATTGCTTGGAAGTCAAGTCAAATATGCAATCTGTAGTCGCTTATAAATTGAATATTAGGTTCTGGATGACACTGTCTGTGCTTGCGTATATAAGGCCCACCTCGGTCCGTGTGTATCTCTATAACCCAACTCCTATATAAAACCCGGCTCGATCCCGTGACAATTTATTTTAATATAATTTGGACAGTACACATTCCGGTCCATTGCCGGATTTTAATTATGTTTTTGTTGAAATTTATATACACTTAAATCATTCACCCATGTACTTTACAACTCTGCTAGGACTACCGGCACACCAATTGAAAAATTGAAATAGCAAGTAGTGAGTTTCGTTCTCATTTAAATCAATAATTGAACAGAATAGAATGCTCTCCAAAAATATCCTAGGATACTCGGGAGAAGGCTTGGAATTTTTAATTTTATGTTAACTGTCTTCATAATAATTTGTTTTTCATTTTCTCAGTTGACTTTTTATTTTGTAAATTACTAATGTAACAGAATGGAATACTTTCCAAAATTATCATAGGACACGGAATTCTAATTTTATGGTACGTGGCAAAATAGTCATTTGCTTTTCAAGTTTACTATTTCACATTTTATAGAGAATATGATTCCCAAATTATTTAGTTTTTATTTTTATTTATTTTTGGTCTACCCTCATTCGTCACCATAGTTGCCAGTTTGATTTAAAAATATCTCATTCATAAAACGGGGCGGCTAGTTCCTGAAGAAGCTTTATATAAGTCCATTACAGTATTTTAAATGTGCATGTTGCTTTGGCTTGGCAGCCTCATTGGGTCTCTCTGGCCTTTGAGGAAGTGAAAGGGGAATGCATATATTAATCCACTTTGATGTCCTTAAAGAGCATTAAATCTGCTTTAATGTCTTCAGCGAGTGTGATCCGGATCCCTGTAAGGGGTAGAATGGATCAAATTTTACTAATAATTCAGCCCGATATAAAGAATTAAATAGTTTTGGATTTTTTAGGTGGTAGATTGAATCAAAATTTATCGATAATTTAAGTAAATCTAATAAATTAACTAGTTTGAGATATTTACGGCCGAATTTCATAACTATTATCTTCAATCTTACCAGTTTTCAAAATTTGCTGATCACTTTGAACCTAAATATATTCTTTTACACTTATCTGTAACAAAAAACATAAAATGTCTTTCCGTAAGCATATATTCATATACAACCTACAATTTTTTCCAAGTAAAAAAAATTGCAATATATTATTATAACTTAAGGAAAAAAATACATAATGCTCATATCCTCTGAATACATCATTGTTGCCACATTAGGCAAAGTCTGAGCCTTGAGAGCTCACATGAGTCCTGCTTTGAACAAGATTAACGCTGATAAGAGGGCAAGGCAACCTGTGTCATTGGTTATTCCCAATACAAAAGTAGTACGAAAAGAGAATTTTCCATAAATACACATTACGGGGTGCATTGGGAGGAAACGTTTGCGGGGAAGCAAAGAACGTAGCCCACTCATGCGTGTTGTAGCCAATATCTTCCAACTGAGTCTCCAAACCTTAGAGGTCGGCATTTGATTGTTGGAGTCGTTGCCGAAGGCCATCTAGGGAATCCAGGAGCTCATTATGCGTGTGTTGGAGGTTGTTGATGTAGGCCACAAGTTCATTCCAGTCATGATAACATTGTTCCCTCATAGTCTCCATGCTTAGATAAAGATTATTCAATTGTGCCACAATGGAGTTCAAGGTGGTCAGAGCATCTACCTGGCCCATGGAACGAGTTGGGGACATAGATGCCTCAGCATCCGAATGGTAGCTCTCAGTGGACTTTGAGCTGGGACTGGGCACAACCTGTTATGCACAATTTTCCATGCGGTGACTAGCTCCCCCTCTGCGAGTGTGATCTCTCTGTCTTGGCATATAGCTAATGCCTCAACCACCAGTGGCACCACCATAGGGATGAATCTACCTACCTCATACAACCCACCACATGAACCAAACACAAAAACACACTACTTACCACCCTGGCGTCTGGGAGCCCTGAATAGTTGTTGCAATTCTTGTTTCCCTCTCCACTATCTATCGACGATCTAGGGGGGCATTACCAATTTCAGAAGTGGATGAGCCGCTCCTGGAAAAGAACCAAGACCAAAATTCTTCGTCGCATTGCCTCTCTAGAGAAGCAACCCCTTTCAGAGATAGAACCAGAGTGAAGAAGTGGAAACGAATGCACGTCATCCACACTCTCCAATCCCGTAATTTTATCGCTCATCACGCCGGTTGCTCCAATTCTCCCTCGAATCCCACGACCAAATTTGATTGTAGGTTCCAGTCCCCTGCACACCTGCTTGCCCTGAGCTCATCTTGGTCTATCACCCCAAGCCACAACCTAAGCAAGGATGCAAATACCTCACTACTCTGTCGCTCCAAACACTCCCTCCTCATCACCCAACAACTGCAAATGTCCACCCTCCTACCAACTGGACATTAAGAAATGCTCGCAGGAGTCAAGCCCAGGTCCCAACGGGCCTTTAACACATTTGTGTTGTGCATGGAGGCCCAACTAGCTCCACACTCCAACGCACCGCCACTTGTCTTGTAGATTGAACACCCCCATCGGAGAATATATAGAGTATATTATTTGTGTAGTATTTTTGGATTTTAAAATAAAATTTTAATTATCTATTAAATAACTAAATTATGACACTAAATCTAAAAAGAATTTTAGAAATCTTTAATTTTTTTTATAAAATAATATATTAACTTGAATTAAACTATTCTTTAGGTATAAAAATTTTACAAGGTTGTTTGTTTTTCTTTTGGTTGCTTTAACTAAAGTGTGGCTAACTAGTTAGAGTAATAACTAATCCAAAGTTAAATCTACCTATTGCTATTATAACACTAAGAATATATCTGACAACCAATAAAATAGATATACCAAAAAATTATAAATCAAAATTATAAATAAAAAAAATCTGAATTCCATGGGACCGGATGAACCTACTTATCGAACTTTACAAGAACATTTTAGTGTAATTCATTGGACATATCTAACTTTAATGGTACCTTCATGCACTTGGCACTGGGAGCCTTTGCCGGTCAACTAGTTTGACCATAAATTTATATAAATATTTTCAAAAGACAGAACACATTATGAGTAGAGTCAAATTCCACGCCTGTTTGAACGGAGTAACATATTTTTTTGTTGTCAGTAGATTTTCCATGATCTGACACTAGTTTCGTTCAACGTTTGAAATAATTTAACTGTCAACGATCACTTGAAAAAACAAAATAAAAAATAACAGCATCATGAAATAATGGCCCAATACCGGAAAGTTGTAGTGTAATTCAGTGGACACATTTAACTTTAACGGTACCTTCATGCAACTGGCACCGGGAGCCTTTGCCGGTCAACTAGTTTGACCATAAATTTATATAAATATTTTCAAAAGACAGAGCACATTATGAGTAGAGTCAAATTCCACGCCTGTTTGAACGGAGTAACATATTTGTTTCTTGTCAGTAGATTTTCGTTCATCGTTTGAAATAATTTTACTGTCAACGACCGCTTGAAAAACAAAATAAAAAATAACAGCATCATGAAATAATGGGCCAGTACCAGAAAGTTGGAAGAGAATCGACAAAAAAATTTATGATGATTGATGCATGGCATAATATCTGATTCCAACGGCAATGAAAGATTCTCCTCGAGAATGTCAATCAAAGGCATAATCTTTGAAAGGTAAATGTTCTTTGGATAGACGAAAGGTCAAGACAATGAGGTACAACGGTACAACCACTTTGTAACTTAGTCCGATGCCGTTATCTTCATTTCTGTCCAAATGATTTGAATTTAAAGAGATCCGTTTTGCTATTTTTTCAATAATATTTTGAAGTAGCATTTGAATAGAAAGAGAAAAAAAAGCAATTTTTACAATCGACCAATTGAATTACATACTATTCATTGAAATTATTTCAGCCAGAGGTTCTAGACATATCATCAGAGTTATGGTTGACAAGGCCTTCTGTATCATCAGAGTTATGGTTGACAAGGCCTTCTGTTTTGTAAAGTACAGCATCATTCGAGGTCTATCCTTTTAATAGGGTTTCGTTCACATGCATTGACATATCTAACAAGGTGTGGGCTTCTGTCTTAACGCTCATGTTTAGCAAGCTGTCAACGATATGATGTGAATGTATAAAACATTGAGATTACATTCGATTAGATTATAAATAATTCTGTATAAGTAAAACGTATGTAAACCTCGATTGTCGACGTGAAGTTTTGTATATTCCATGTTTGGTCCTCGCTTTGATGGTCGAAGTTGGAATCACTAACTATATGTGAGCTGGAGCAATTTTTTACCTTGCTTTCTTCATCATTTCTTGGTTTCATTTTCTTGAAATATAGTCCTTTTGGAGACATGTTTTGCTTATTACTTAGTTTACCATTCCATTTACCGCTTCGCTTCACTAACCCATTTGGTTTCCCAGATAGAATTAGTTCTGATAAGCATCGGTGGCCTTTGGGATAGACCTATTGCAATAGGAGATGAACAGCCACTCCTTTCACTGGCCAATCCTTCCAGCAGTCTACAGTGATTTTAAATACTACGAATATGAGAGAACCGCCCTCTATCTTCTTCCTGTGGCCAATCCTTCCAGCAGTCTACAGTGAAGTTAAATACTATGAATATGAGTGAACCGACTTCTGTCTTCCAACAAAGACAATTATATAAGTAATGAGGGCCATAGCGTAACTGACTTTATTTCAAAAGCGTTTCTCCTCGAGAAGAGGATGAAGTTGAAAAAACTTGGGATTCTAACACCTCAACACTTCAGGGGCCTTTCATTAAAATAGTTTCAAGGTAGATGCTGCTATAGATGTAGAACAATATCTGCTACAGCACAATCAAATAATTACTCTAAAGAAAGCTATCATGAAACCACGGGAAGGGATGTCGACGGATCCAAAAGAAGCGGAAAACTAACATCGCATGTGATAGGTTGGAGTAATTAACTCCTACTTGTCTTGTCATATAGTGATTTGCCTGGTTTAAAAGTTTCTTATATTTAAGAGATCTTAGATGCTATTTAGGTGTGTGTTTGAGAGATCTTAAATGCTATTTAGGTGTGTGGTTGAGTGCTTGAGATATTCTTTCAATATATTGATTGTGTGAGTATTTATAAATTACAACAATATTTGATGTATTTATGTGTGTTTATAATGATGCAAACATACTTTTTGGCGTATAATTGGTTTGTTAAATTGGTATCAAAACTTTTTCGGGCTTAACTCCCTTAAGGGAGACAATGATTAGGCTAGAGATATATGGTAAATTAGTATAAGCTTGTGTTTTGAAATTTGTGAGAGATCTGTGGATGCATCTCTGCCATTTTTTGTAGCTCACTGCAAGATGAGACAATATCTCTTGAGGTCACAAATAAATTTCTGTGATGAGTAAAATTTTGATAATCAGTGGCACTTGATAGCTTGAAAATATTTTTTCAAATTCATTCTCTCTCAAGGCTATTCAACATTTGTACTTGTCCATCCCAATACAACTGCAACTCACATTTAGTCCTCTTATGTATATGTGTTCTTGTGTAGGTGAGTTTCCTAAAAGACCTGTGACTGTAAACGATTAGTTGCAGGTAGAATCTCAACATGGATGGTTGTCGAGTTAGTTTGATAGTTGTAGATCTAGAGAAGGATCCCTCATCGGTTGAAGATGTGAGAGTGGTTTTCTAGTGAGGTTACCTGATAGCTTGGGATGTTGTTCAGTAATTAAATTCGGGAGATCCATGATTCGAGAGTTCAAGAGTGGAACTCGGGAATCCAACTTGTCGACTACACCTTTATGAGGGTTAAGAGACAACTTGGTGGAGTTAGTAGCCTGGAAGATTTCAAAATTATTAAAGGAAGTTGGTGAATGCCTTAATTGATAGGGGTTAGCACAAGTACTCGTTAAGTGAGGGAGTTGGAGTAATCAATTCCTACTTGTCTTGCGATTGAGTGATTTTCTTTGTTTAGAAGTTTGTTACATCTAAGAGAGATCTTAGATCCTATTTAGGTGTGTGTTGAGATAGTGTCTCAACATATTCATTGTGTGGTTAAGACAATATTTCTATCTTAGACCAATATTTGATGTATTTATATGTGTGTCTATAATAACGCAAACATGTTTTTTGGTTTGTAATTGGTTTTGTTAAATTGATACTTGTGTAGGATCCTCTTAGTATATTTGTGTTCATGCTTTCAAGGCATTGAGTGTTCGCTCCTCTACAACTAAAGATCATCATTATAAAGTGAACACCCCAAAATCACACTGTGATCGAAGGGTGAGGATTGCTCTTTCTAGTATGATTCAATTGTAAACGTACAACATAGATTAGGCCTTCAACATCTGAGAAAAGTTTTGAACTCACTCATGAATAAATAAAAAATTATGAAAGATGGACTACAAGACTATCCTTTATATCTAACATAAATTGCAGGTCATTCAATACTATTCTGAACAGCAGGCGCAACAGATGGAGATGGCATTCCAACCTCAATAGTAGCAGAGAGAATATTTGAGTTTGCACCTAAAATTTTATCATTGTTGATACAGAAAGAAAATAAATCAAATGGGGAAGATCTAAACATTGTTGCGACAAATGTTCTTTGTCTTTCAATGCTCTAGAATAGGACTGAAGCAAGTGCCCCTATTCCAATATGTAGTGTAAGAAATAGGTCCGAACCTTCAGTGCTTCTGAAGATGTGAAACACAAGAGAAGGGATAGCATTGACAAGAACTTTTCAGGAAGAAGAAGGGGTCGCAATAACAAGTCCTTTCTAGGAATAGTGAAGGTTGTGTATGAGATAATTTGCTCCCATTTTTTACTATCTGGTTTAATAGATATGTTTTTATTCCATGGGTAAAGTGGGGTAGCATTTCTCTAGGGCTTCACGGGGATGGGGGCTAAAAATCCTTCCTCTATTTTTAAAATATATTGCTACCAAGTTTGGATGGAAATTAATCAAAAAAGGATTTGTGTGCACTGAAGTGGTCACAAAGTAGTATATTTTCCCCTTGTCTATGTAAGAATCCATAAAGAAACTGAACAAGAGAACATTAGATTCTTCAATTATTTGCAAAATGATTACCTCACTTTTTTCTCTGTTAGAAGAAGCTCTATTTTGAAAGGTTAGTAATGGATCCCAATTAATAGCTAGATTGGATCCTTGGGCGGGATGTTAGCTTGATCATATGTTGTCCCTTAAATTGGAGGAATTTTTTCATGGTGTAGGACACATAACTTTATATCATTTTGTGAATCTTGATTATGGAAATAAGTGGGAGTAACATTTATTGACTTCTGAATAGTTGGTCCTTCCTCAAGTCTTCCATGTATAATGGAACAAATTTATTGATTCATTAAGAAGTGCACACATAAAAATATTACAATGTTTTTATGAATTAGCATGGTCTCATTATACAAATGGACAATATACTCCTAACACAGGCTACTTGATACTAATTACTGATAGAATTTCAGTTGTTCAAGTGGACTAGTGGAAAATAATTTGTAACTTGAAGAGCCCAACAAAAGCAATACTCTTCACGTGGTGTAGTCTCTCAAAAAATTTCTTGGAATAGATAATTTGAATAAAATAAGTATTCATGGGCCAAATAAGTGCGCACTATGGAGAGAGCAAGAAGAATCGATAAATCACCTATTTTTACAATGCAAAATTTTAAGGGTTGTTTGGCAAGTTACACATAATTTATTTTGACAATACTAACTATTGCATGGTGGCGAGCTAGTGGAGATATTGCTTTAGTTGTTTCTATTAAGGGGGTGAAGCCTTATATTATTATCCCTTTACTTTTTTGATGGGGAATTTGGTTAGTTAGAAACAATGTCATTTTTCATAATCCTCATGTTCCTCTTCATATAGTCGATGCTCTGCTACTCACATCATAGTTTTATTTGATCTTCTTTCATAGAATATTTGGGAAGAAAACAAGAGATAAATTAGCTTGGTCAACATAAATAGGGATATGCCTTAGGATTATTTTAATGGGGCATCTCAGAGGGAGCGAAATTTATGTGGCAGGGGAGTCAAATTATTGTTATACGAAAGTCATTCATTGAATACCGAAATGGGGCATGGATTTGGATCTAATCACTATCCAGAATTAACATTATTGGATTTTTGAGGCCTAAAATGGGCCTCCTAAGAAAAATGTACAACAAAAAAAAAACTCCATAGGAACCAATAGGATTCAAGATGATGATGTCAACCATGGGGAATGATTCACCATTTTTGGAGTAAAAAAGAAAATAGATTAAAAAATAACGAAATAATAGAACTATTTTTTCAACTCGTATTTTCAACTTATATGCCTAGTTTTTTACATAAATTTCGAGTTGGAGTACTCATTGGATGAAAAATTTAATTCCTCATCCAAGGAGTACCCATGTTTCATACTTTCGATAGACCCTGCTACAAAAAAACAAGAAATACATGAAAAAACATGATTGAAATAACATTTTTCTTGTATTTCTCATTTTTCGTATCGCAATATCCGTTGAAAGTATGCAAAATGGGCACTCCTTGGATGAGGAATCAAATTATGCATCTAATGAGCCTTGCTAGTAGAAAGAAATTTGAGAAAAGCCATAGGGAGATAAGCTGAAAATATGAACTGAAAAATAATTTTCTCTTTTTTCCCTCTAAACTTTGATAAGGTAATCTAATATTATTTTATTATCTCCATTATTATTTTAAAATTTCCTTAGGAAACCCATTTTAGACCTCAAAATTCCCCTAATGGGAGGCTCAACTTACTATTGAAGTTTTCAATAGAAAAAAGAGTTCAACATATATAGATATTTGGTGATTTATTGTGCATTATCAGCTGGGTTAAAGGAATTTACAGATGTCACGATATAACTCTAATTCCTTTGTTGATCAAAGTTATTAAATTAAAATATGTCTTCAATCACTTCATTATTTGATATATTTACAAGGAGCTCAATACATATGCCAATAGTATTTCTAAAGAAGGCCTACAGTTGTGTTATGGGTGATGGGTGATTAGAAAGCAACACAATGACCAATTCTGGGAGTTCTATCATCATCCTTTTATTGATCCAATTGAATACTAAAGTAGAAAATAAAATGTCTAACTCTTTTTAAACATATACGACAACTTATTTTACACCATATATTATCTATATTGATATGTATATGGACTATATTTAGCTTATTGTGGAAAGTTTAAATAATTGTATATGGATGGTCTAATCACTAACTTTTGCATTTAGAATATGTATTTTGAAACTTTTTGTATCGCTTAATGTATTTTTGGAGATTAGATCTATTTTATGGATCTTTTCGGAATGCATGCTGAACATGTATATATAGAAAGTGATTTTTTAAAAATAAAATTACGCTCTCGAAAAACAAATCAGGGCACTTTAGTGTGGTATTTAGTTTTCTTGATAATATAAATGCAAATTTGGCACATTTTAATATAACAGTCTACAAAACCCCACAAATTAGCTTGGAAAATAATGGAAATTTCAGCAATATTATGACAAATGTAGCAGAAAATTATGAAAATATGGGTTACAACTGTCAAACTTCAAGATTTTGGGTGCCCCAATGGTTCTTGATGGTGCTAAATCCATTTCCACCATCGAAAAAGTGATTTAAGCACTCCATCATTTTGGATTTTTGAATTTTTTTACTAGATTCTAGTAAGAAATCTATCGTCCTGACAAATTTGTGGCATGGGTGGCTAGTACCCATTTTAATTCACTGTGCATGCCAGGGCACGAAGAGGTAACATGCACTAACATGCATATTTGTACACCACCATCGCCTTCTTGAGAGACAAAACTTGGCAACGATCAACAAATAATTCATGTTGGATGTAGCATTGCAACTTATCTATTGTTTTTCTGTTCAAATCATTTTGATTCAGGCTAACATGATGGGAAAACAAATAATTTCTCACAAAAATATACAACATGTATTTTTTCTTCTTTGTAAGACGATGACAACATTTATGTTAAAGAACCTTTGAAGATTTCAAATAATATTAATAGTTATATTAACATCCCCTTGCTCACTCCAAGCCCTCTTGGTGAAAGGGGCAAGAAAGAATTACCTATTGATTAATGAAATTTTGAACCGATGGAACAAAAGTCCAAGAGAATGGTAGAGGGAACAAAATTCATCATTTAAAGCACCATGAAATATACTTTGAATGAGGCCACTAAAATTTAGTCTAGATGGTGTCGGCATGACCATATCCTCCAAATATCATATATGAGGTTCTTCAATTCCACTTACATGTCAAAGCTAATTATTTTTCCACTGTCACACCACCATGGCTCATTCAATTTCCAACAGTCACCATCACCTGTGACCACACCACCTTAGCTTCTCATATTTGAAAGGCCAACAACGATTTGAATGTGAATGGGTAGCATTGTCTGAAAAAATCATTGTTTAATTGATGTAACTCACTCTAAGTTTACTCTAAATAGAATGATTAGCTCGAGGCAAACATCATCTCTAGGGTTTCATATCTTCTTGTATAATCTGGCAGTTGTAGCTTCGTTTCATAGTTTTTTGCGTGGTCTATTTATATCATATGGTATTAGAGCCTAGGGTACGAGCTCTCATTTCTTATATGAAAGGTTGAGTGAAAATGTTTGAGAGATGTCGTTTCTAGTATGAAAGATTGAGTGGGAGAGTAGTCCTTTCCTGTATGAAACATTCTATGAAAGTTATGTGTAATTATCATCACTAGTGAGGATGAACAAGTGGTGTTTGTGTCCAAAGGGCTGACATACTACATCAATGAGTCCAGAGTGTCGAAGACATGTGAAATAGCTGCAAGGAAAATTTTAAGAACCACCCTAAATTTATATGTATAATAGATGGGCTAATCCCCATGATACATAGGAAAAATGGGAGGCGATTTTATCAATAATATAATATGTATATATAATTTTTTAGACAAATCTCTCACCAGATTATATTATCTTGTACAGTGATGGAGAATCATTCACTGAATTATAAAATCTTGTAAGATCTTGGTAAATTTTTTACCGAATAATAAAACATTGTGAAGTCTTGGTGAACGTTTTGTTAAAGTATGAAGCCATATATGATAATAAGAAAAAATATTCATTAAACTGTAATATAGTAACATACATGTTTGGAAAAAAGAAACATAATTGTCTCTTCCTACAAACAATGTTCCAAGTTTCAGTGGCTGTGTTTGTCAAGGTTCTTACAATACACTCTTTCATATCATTCTATTAGTTTTGATAATATTCCACAACAAAGTTCTTGTAGGTGTTGATATTGACAATGAGTTCTGTCAAGGTAGGAGAGATTAATCTTTTCTCTACAACTTCTGTCAAGCTACCACTTTTTTCAAGTTATCAAATTTCTTTCTTATTCCATACACTCCAACTGAGAGATTAAAAAAAACACATAAAGGTTGTTTACCTCAACATGCCAACAAGTAGCAAGCCCCAACTATATTATATAAGAAAGTATTAGGTACCCTCAAGGCTTGAAGGGGATCTAATTGAAAGAAGTGACCATTGTGAGAATCCTTCCAATCAATATATGAATATATAAATATA
>APFE030903833.1:0-20791 GCA_000404065.3 Pinus taeda | reverse complement strand
TTACGCCTCTCCCAATCTAAATTGCTTATTAGCATAATTCACTACCCTCATAGGTCTCGCATTTTTTAACAACTTTGTAACATCTAGATTAATTTCCTTTTTGGTGAACAATCTCCACCTTTTAGGAAACTATGGTGCAGTGGCTCCAACCCCTACAGAGCATTAGGACAAAATAAGAATAGTACAAAAGATGAAAGGTTGTACAAACTAGCTTATTTTTCAAACAACTAATCCAACATCAGTACTTAAACTTTTTCATGAAGATATCATATTGATAATGTTTGAAAAATGGTGAGAAATCTTCTGTGAGGGTGATGCAGAAAGAGCAATAATGTTTCATTGTTTTGAATTTTTTTGTTAAATCAGAAAAAGATAAAACCCAATATTAATGGAGATATTGGTATTTTTTACTAAAAGTGTTGATGACTAAATGTACTTTAACCATTCACCTTAAGATGTTTTTACAATATAATTTACTAAGTCTATTTAATATCTTCATTATCATAAAAAACAACCTATATCCATGTTAATTCCACATCTACCACTCTTAGGGGCATGAAATCTATTTATCCCTTGAGCACTTGGTAGACGTAGAATTAAGATGGATCTAAGATGATAGGATTTCCACTTTAAATAATTTATGCTCACATGAATACCATGGTATTACCATGGGTCAATAGCATGGGTTATCATAAACCTGGAGCTTAAAAATTGCTATTAGTAATTTATAAAAATTAATCAAATTAATAATTGGTTTTTATTTTATTTTTTTATTTTAACCAGGTTAAAATGTTTAGCATACATTAGATTACAACATCCATTTTTACTCTTGATCCACCAAGCCCTAGAGGGATCAAATATTTTTTCACTCTATGCTAGTTTGCATATCACGATATTTGATCCCTCTCGGGGCTTAGTAGATCGAGTGTAAAGATGGATCTATGCTGGTTTAATTCCCCCATTTAAATATGCTACATTTCACGTGAATACCATGGGTCAATACCATGTGTCATTTTTATTTTTATAATACTAATATTAGGGTTAATAATGTTTTTTTGCATGGTATTAATAATAATCTAGCCCATGGTATTTGGCCCATAGTATTTTGCCCATAGGTTTCACCTAAATATAACTCTTTTTTTGAGTGTCCTTAAATATAAGGTGACTTATGGAGTAAATATAAAAAGATGTTTTATTTGTTTACCATACCTCTCATTTATTTATATTTTTATTAAGTTACCATACCTCTTTTACGAATATGGTATTTGGCCCATAGGATTCAGTTAAATAAAACCTATTTTTTTAGCCTTCATAAATAGAAAGAGGGTTGTGGGCTAAATATAAAAAGAGGTTTTATTTATTTACCATACATCTAGTTTATTTATATTTTTATTTATTTACCATACCTCTCATTTATTTATATTTTTATTAATTTACCATACCTCTTTTATAAATGTGGCATTTGGCCTATAAGATTCACTTAAATAAAACCTATTCTTGAAAATTAGGGCGAATGGAAGGCTGTAACTCCTAATTTCAAGGGCTAAATTTACCTTTTTTACCCTCTTCCTTAAATAAGGTGGGCTATTTGAGGCGATTTGTAGAAATGTACTATGATACAAAATATTCGCCCACTAAGAATTTAAAACCCCTTAATTTCGCCTAAAAGCGAACATTCACCCCTAAAATTTTCCATGATTAGTTGTATCTCGTTGTTTACAGAACCTAGTATAGTGTGTAAGGTGTAGTAGAGTTGTGAATATATGCCACATCGGGTTGGCGTGGAGTAGCGGCCAAACCTAAACCGGCCTGTGTACATGAGTCAACACATGATACCATGACCCATCTTTAGTAATGTGTCGTCTCTTTTCACTAATGTCTTGTAATCATAAATTAGCAACTTTGATCATAATTTGGAGTTGCATCATGTTAATTTCATATTTTTATCATGAAGCTCTTTATTCCTTTACTGAAATGATATGTTTGAGTTCATTATGCCAAAGGTGTCTCTTCATTCACTACTTTTAAACCTGTAATAGTTTTAGCAGAAGCACACCAAATCTATACACATCATTTCTAGTCGAATATCTTCATGTTTCCACATATTGGGATCCATGTAACCCTAACTCCCTATAACAACTATCACAATAAATGGGTTGTCTTTTGGGAGTAAATTTTGTAAATTATTTGTTTATTTTGGAATCTGAATTTTTTCCAAGTATTTTTTTCACCATGTGTTCTATTTAGTTGATTAACCTTGAGTGGTTAATGATTTAAAGTCTTCTACCATTGTGGATTGAGCCAAGGAAGAGCATTTGATTATTTGGAGGAATTAAAGATCTGAATAGTTTGTAAATTGAATCAAAATTCCTTCATATACCAATAGTACTAAGCCAATTCCTATTTTAACTAAGAAAAGTTATGATTGTTGGTCTATTCGAATCAGGACAATATTGTGTTCTCATGATATTAGGTGATTTGTTACTGATGTGCATCTAGGGACTATTGATCATGTAACAAATATGGCTATTACAAATATTAAATGAACATTGTTGAGAGAGAACAAAAAGGAGGACAAAAAATCTCTTGGCCTTACTCAACAACGCTTACATGATGTGATATTTTCAAAAGTCTCAAGTGCAGAATATTATAAGAAGTCACGGGACACTCTCGGATCCTATTATTAGGGTGTACTGAAAGTGAAGAATGTCTAGTTGCAAGATTTGAGAAGATATTTCAATAATCTGAGAATGAAAGATAGTGAAACTATGGATTCTTCTATGACTCAAGTCTAAGTATTTTTAATCCATTGAGATAGTTTGGAGAAGACCTCTCAAACAAGAGAGTGATCAAGAAATTTATTCAAAATTTTCCAAATAAATTGAAGTTGTTGTTGTATCCATAGAAGAGTTCAACTACACAAGCCAAATGAAAATTGAAGAGATAGTTGGTTTGTTGATTGCACATGAATCGAGGATGTCAAGATATGATGATAGCACATTGGGAAATGCCTTCATAACTCAATTGCAATTTAATAGAGGAAGAGGCAGAGGAATATCAAGTAAGAGAGGAAGAGGCGATAGAGTAGCTGATCAAAGATGTCCGTGAGATAATTATGGTCATGAAGAGAAATTTCAGCAACATCCTTCTAATTTAAGGGGGGGCTAACAATAGAACCTTCCATCGAGGAAATCAAAGGTATGATATATCTAAAGTTCGGAATTATTATTGCAAAATATATAACCATTTTTGTACCAAGTGTTTGACGAGACAAATAGATGCTAGCAACCAATATGCACACATCTGAGAATAGTTTGAAGATAATCAGAAGCCAGTGTTTTTGACCTGTAACGTGACTCAAGAATGTTCGATGATATTTGGTTTTTAGATAGCGGTTGCAAAAATCACATGACTGGAAAAAAATATTTGTTTTCCAATTTAAACACAAGTTTTTTGTCTCAATTCAAGTTGGGTAATGATAATAAGGTATGTGTTAAAGGTAAAGGAGTTATTGTTTTTTATACCAGAAATCGTGAGACAAGAGCAATCGATGATGTGTATTAGGTACCTAGTTTAAAATGAAATTTTTTGAGCATTAGACAATTCATAGAGGAAAGGTACAAATTCTTCCTAAAGAATAATGTGTGTACTATCATTGATAAATAGCCAAGCAAGAAGCTGATAGAAAGAGTGGAAATGAGAAAGAATAGGATGTTTCTGCTTATAATGAGAGATGAATTATCTCCCCCCATTGAATGATTATAAAACTATAGATTTGGTTGCATCTTGGTTATGGAATTTAAGATATGGTCACTTATATTTTGGTGGTCTAGATTTGTTACAGAAGAGACAAATGGTGAAAGGGTTACCCAGTATTCAACAAGTAATGAACTTGTGTGAAAGTTGTGTACTAGCAAAGAATCATAGACACAAATTTATATATGGAGTTTCATAGAGGCCAAAAGCTCCATTGGAGATTGTTAACACAGATTTGTGTGGACTAATGCAAACACTGTCAATTGTTTGTAATGTTTACTTTTTAGCTTTTATTGATGATTACACTTGAAAAACATGGGTTTATCTTATGAAATAGAAATTTGAAGCATTTTATATATTTAAAACATTTAAAGTTATGGTTGAAAAGGAAAGTGGAAAGCATATTAAAATTTTAAGATCAGATAGAGGTGGTGAATATATGTTAACATATTTAGTTGAGTTTTGTCAATTGCATGGAATCAAGAGGTGGTTTACTGCACGTGATACTCCACAACAAAATTGAATCACTGAAAGTAAAAGATGAACTATTATGAATATGGCTCAAAGTATGTTGAAGCAAAAGAATCTACCAAATGAATATTGGGGAGAAGTAGTAGCTTATGCTATTTATATTCTCAACAAAAGCCTGATATACTTCAAAATGTATATGTTATTGTTCTGAATCATTCCCACATATCTACATGTTTCCTCTGTAAAAAACTTGTGTACAGTTCTCAGTTTATTGAATACTAAATATGAACTTTAGTCAAAGAACCAACTAAACCACTATATCATTAGCAAACCAATCATTGGATCTCAATCAACCATTGCAAAACAATAAAACCATTCCATATCAAACATAAACCATCATAACCAGATCATACCACTCCACAAGCTTTCATCAATACAACAAACCATATATAGTTAATCATCACAAAAACACAACATTGTTCCTGAAACTCTGATTAGACATACATTAGAATGTATAAGCTACTTCTATGAAGCAGACCTGTGTATGTACACACTTCCTCTATATCGTACGTCCATACATATATCAAGTCACAAACAACTGGATCTAAATCATTGTATTACTTAAACAACCTCTGAGTCATGTACTGAATCAATTACATTTCACTAAACTAATTACGGATCACCACAATGTAGTATCATCACTAATCAACATTCTATTCCGTAACAAATTCAACCCAATCAATATTGTCAAACACAAATTATCATGATATGGATGTCATCAATGGACAACAACACACAAAAACAACCGATGAAGAGTCATCAACAAGCCATATTGTAAAACTCTAGCATATATACATGACTTCTAGAGAATATCAGCATATGTACGTGAATACCATGAATAACACCCACATATATATCTCAACATATAGTATAAATTCGCAACATCTATGTGCGACCCTGGGGAGGAAGGTTTGCATATGTGCATGATCATTCACAGGAAAACTAGCATATACATTTGAAATCACCGTATTATACTTTTGCTACATAACATAACATATGTCAAACCCATGTCTCGACATATATATTGTTACAGTAATACATCATTATATGTAGATTCATACATCATCAGTATCTATGAGAACATAAACAGATCAAGAAATATGTATTCATTTAAGATCCATCAGATCTGAGTCATCACCCTTCTCCCTAGCGCACACCTATTTTAGATCAGATTACTCTCGTATAACCCATAACTTGCAGACATAACACCTTCATCTCCATCTCCTTATATATCTTTAGCCTTTGCCAATACGTTAGGCTACTCACTTAGTAATTTCCTTGGTATTCTTTGATGGGATCAAATAACTGTTGTCGCTCCCATTACTATGGGACAATACCATGGTAAAGATCCCTGATATCCAAATTATCATGGTGCAAATTCTGTACGTGACTCTTCTTCATGATACCTTTGGATGTACATGACATTTCTTCTTAGGAGCCATGCACACTTCCTCAAACTTTACCTTTACCATCCATCTGTCTCTAAACTGACAATCCCTTGACCATAACACCTAGAGCATCTGTATCACTCTACATAAACATCATGTTATCACGTTGCTGACATATTTCTCAAGTAGGTTTCCATCAAGGACAACACATTAGCCATAATTCCAACAGATAGAAAGTCCAGAGATAGCTAAGAGAGAAACCACCTCCTATGATGGAATACACCATAAAATCCTTGATAGAATATTGGGATATGTGATCCAATCGTCGAATGTTATTGCTCTTACATCCCATGCCATTGTCATCCCTACAACACTACCCCTGGTGTATATGGCCATGAGATCACATACTCTTCAATAGGTCCCCATATTTTCTTCAAGATTTACTCATAATACCTTTATTTCCTACAACAATACTATCTTTGGTTTCTCTTTTACAATTACATCCTTCAGGTAGCTCAATTTTCCCCTACTATTAAGGCCTCATATATTCTAAGTTACCACTTTCATTAATGATATGGAGCAATGAGGTGGAAATACTCTATGGTCTCATTGATCTACCCCAAATTTATAAAAAGCTTCCCCAACAATTATTATTACCTCTTCTGTGGTTTTTCGACCTTTATGGCTCCACTCTCTTGGTGCATGGCCCCTAATTCTACTAATTTGTGAGGTATCCTCCCTCAGGACTATGATTCCTTTATGTTCCACTTTTGATTACAAGTGGGCCTTCTTCCATTGTACATAAAAGTGAAAAAACTGCATGAGTTGCTCTGTGGGGATGTTTGTAGCCTCCATGTTTGCTCAAGTTTTCAGGAACTCGGTCATTCTTTTTCTGTATGAGTTGAGGGTTTCCTATTAATCTTCTATGTTGATGATATTGATAATGGTAGATAGTAGATCCTTTACATCTTGTGCATCAAAATATTTTTTAGGGGGTTTTCACTTAGGGTTTGGGTTATCCCTCAGAATTACCACATTCCCTTCGAACACCATTGATTGGTCTGCATGCTTATTCTTTGGCATCACTTCCTCTCCTATTTCTTCTAGTTAGGAAAGTACCTAAAATTGGTTTTGGCATGGGGGGATTTCTCCAACACATTTCTATTTGGATTCATCTTAGGCGTCTAACTATGTTAGTTGCAACTTCTTTAATTAACTACCTTTTGAAACCAGTCATTAATTTTGGGGCTAGATTGTACGTAGTTTTCCTATAGAATCAGCTGTTAGTCTAGATGTTAGGTCCAATCTCATCATGGTATCCAAGATCTATATATTTTTGGAGTGGCTTTGATATATGCATATATATGCATATTCTAAAGTATGAGGTTTGTTGTTTCCTCTTAGTGATGTTAGAAACCTTCACAAATTTTCCTATTGAATTCCCAATGCCTTTTATAATATCTAACTATTAGAAATATTTGGGTAGGGTGAAGAAACAAACCTAAAAAATGGCTATAAGAAATTTCTCATTTCTGTATTACCATTCCTCCCAAATGTGCACAAATAATCCAACATTGTTCATGAAATAAGGGCTTTCTCCAAACACTTTATTGTGGTCTTCAGATCTGGAAACATAATTGTGAAGAAACCCTTGGACCTTATCCAAAGTTATATTAAACCCTCCAGCATCCATTTCATTTGGATCCAGTTTACTATATCTTGCTCCTTCGGCCAAATAACCATGATTTTACAGAGCACGCCATGATACTTCATAAAATTCCTTGATTTATCGAGTCAATTATTGGAAACGATGTACTTGGGGTTTGATGTCATCTTAGGGAGGCACCTGCCCCATGGTCTAGAATCCTATTGGGTCCTAGAATGAGGTTTTCTTTGTTCCAAAATTTTCTAAAGGGGAATGTTTCAACCCATCTCTAGGTTTCTATGACCCCATAACAACATTGTGATATGGGGAATTGCCCCTCTCCTTCAGATAACACTCATGTTTCCTATCAGTGGAAAGTGTTAAGAAGAAAAACACCTAGATCTAAAAATTCATATTTCATTGATTAAAAAACCCTACTCCTTGAAGCTTGACGTTATCAAGCCAAAACAATATTATATATATATATATATATATATATATATTGTTAGTAGTCGTTTGTAAAACACAATCAATAATAAAATAATAGTCACATGAGAGCTTAGTCATAGGTCCAGCCCTATTGCGCCGATTGTTTCTCTACACCAAGAAAACTTCTCAGTGCTAAGAGACTTCTTCAATGTGTCTGCAACATTCTTCAAAGTGTCCATCTTTACCAACGACACCTTTTTTTCCTCAACCATATCTCTCACATAGCAATATTGAACATCAATCTGCTTTGTATTTCAGTGATAAGCAAGGATCTTTGCCAAGATTATTTCATTTTGGCTATCAAAGTCTTTCATTATAGCTTGTTGTACCAACCCCATACTTGAACACAATCTCTACAACAAAATTGTGTCCTTCATTGCATGAGTGGGTGCCATGTATTCTACCTTTGTAGTTGAAAGTGTCACTATAGAATGTTCGTTGTTCATCCAACTAACTACTCCTTCAAATAGGTTAAAAACATACCCACTTATATATCTTCTTTAATCCATATTTCTAGCTTGTTCTACATCGATAAAGCCTTGGATGTCCAAAACTCTATCCAATCCTTATCTTCCATGGTAACACAACCCAAAACCCATAATAACTACTGCCACGCAAATACTTGAAAACCTCTTCATTGTTCTCAAATTCTCCTTCCGTGGTTGTGACATAAACCTCCTCAATACTCCCATTGAATGTGCAATGTCTAGTCTAGTGTAGACCACTCCCTACATAAGGTTACCAACTGCACTCGAATATGGAACACGGGAAATGTCCTCTTCCTCTTCTTTTGTCTTGGGACATTGTTTAGTCGATAGCTTAACACCTAGAGGAATAGGAACCTTCAATAGTTCACTATCTTGCATATTAAACCTCTCCAATATTTTCTCCACATACTTCCCTTGGTTTAACTAGAGCTTCCTCTTTTCCTGATCTTGTTTAATTTCCATGCCCAAAATATAGTTACAACACCAAGATCTTTCATGTTGAATTGGGAGGACAATTTCTCTTCAAATCCTAGTTAATTTCTTTGTCATTTCCAATCAACAACATGTCATCCACATATAGGACCAAATAAATAACATGGTCACCAATTAATTTAAAATACACATAATGATCTTCTCTGGTCCTTCTGAATCCTAGTTCCTATATTATATATATATATATATTATATATATATATATATATATATATATATATATATTATATATAGATTATATATATATTTATATATTTGTTCAAATTTTTATATTAGATCCTTGATGACTGTTTTAACCCATAGAGAGACCTTTTTTAACATCCATACTTGTTCTTTCTTACCCTTCACTATAAAGTGTTTAGGTTGCTTCATGTATATATATTCTTCTAAATCCCCATGAAGTAATGTTGTATTCACATCCATATGTTCTACTTCAAAATAAAAATAACTAGCAACAGATAAAAGTAATCTAATAGAAGTTAACTTGCCAACAAGAGAAAAAATATCACCAAAATCAATTCACGGCACATGGGAATAACCTTTTGCTACGAATCGAGCTGTGTATTTCTCCACCTTGCCTTATTCATTCATCTTCTTCTTAAACACTCATTTGTTATCAATGGGTTTCCTTATAGTCAATAACTCCACCAGATCCCAAGCATCATTTTTGTCCAAAGATGTCATTTCACCAATCATGTCTTCTTTACAGAGTTTTCCATCCTTTGAATCCACTACCTCCCTCACAGTTATGGGATCATCATCAATAATAAATAAAGAAAAATTTTAATAGAAAGTAGATGGACTATACCTCTTTGGTTTCCTTCTCTCTTGAATTTATATTCTCAAAAATGGAGTTTGTGGCTCTTCCTCTTTTCATTCATGTTATGTTGTAGAGTCTGATTCTTCCTCCTTTAGTTCAAACTCAATATTTTTAGGTTCCTTTGCTAGGAATTCATGTTTAATAACGTCATTCACCTCTCTAAACACCACATCTTAGTTGTACACAACCTTCTTTGTTTTTGTGTTTGAAATCTTATAACTTTTTAAACTATCGTTATAACCAATAAAGATGCACCTTTAAGATTTACTATCTAGCTTGGTTCTTTTCTCCTTTAGAATATGTACATATGCATCACAGCTAAATACCCTGAGATGTGAAAGAGAGGGTTTCTTATCATTCCATACCTCAAGTGGAGTCTTATTGTCCAACATTGATGAAGGTGATCTATTAAACAAGTAACATCCAATCTCCACTACCTTTGCCTAGAATTCTTATCCTAAACTGAGTCTACTAAGAATTCTTCTTGCCTTTTCCATAAGCATCTCATTCATTCCTTCTGGAACACCATTTTTCTTAACTGTATACGGATTAGTATTATGTTGTCTTATACCACATTTCTTACATAACTCTTCAAATTCCTTCTTGCATAACTCTCCACCATTATCTGTCCTTAACACCTTTATCTTCTTCTCTATATGATTTTCCACGAGAGCCTTAAATTATTTAAAGTTATCAAAGGCTGTAGATTTCTTCCTGAGGAAATACATCCATGTATTCCTCGGGAAGTCATCTATAAATGAGACATAGTACATATAAATACCCAGTGATGGAACTCACATAGGTTTAAACACATATCCTTGCACAAGCTCTAATATCCCTTTCGCCCTCTTAGCACCTTATGGGAAACTCATTTGGTTCTCCCTTCCATATACGAAATGTTCATAGAAATCAAAACCCAAAACATACCTTCTACCACACCATTACCATGCAGTATTCGAAGGACTTTCTCTCCAATATTTCCAATAATTTTATGCCATAGAATGGTATTTTCTCTAGAGACCACTAGATTTTTTGCTTCACTTTCAAGAACTATAGAACTGTTGAACCCACCAATAATAGTGTTACAAAAAATCTTGTATAGAGTTCCAATATGAATTCTCTACATCAATACCATTGCTCTTGAAACCATATTACATGTATCTTTCTCGAATATTGTTTTTACACGTGCATCATCCATCTTGCTTACAGAAATAAGATTTCTAGCCAATGCAAAAATATGAAGAGCACCAAGAAGTGTTCTAATCCTTTCACCTTGCAACTTTAGCTTCAATTTTCCATGTTTGATGATTCTGGCCTTCCTATCATTCCCTAAGAAGACAACAACACCATCATATTTATTGTACTCGTAGAACCACTCCCTGTGGTGAGTGAAGTGAAAGGATGCACTGGAGTCAATCAAGCATGCCTTATGATCTACATGTGTACTTGAAGAAAAAGCCAACTACACATCCCCACCTTCATCTGAGGTGGTTTTCACCTTTGTAGAAGGAGCATCATTAGATCCCTTTCCTTTCTCAGAATTTCTAAGTCTACAAATATTTTTCTAGTGCCCTCATTTTCCGCATTTCCAACATACCTTTACAATTTTTCCTGGAGATTTAGATCTTCCTCTAGATTTAGATCTCCCACTTGTGGACCTACTTTTGTTTCTGTTCTACGACCATCCTCATATAGACAAGTAATCTCCATTTTGGCTCTCCATATATTTTTCTGTCATCTCCTCTAACAACAAGGATGAGATTATCTCATCAAAAGTCAAGGTAGTTGTATTGCTACCTATTAGAACAACCAAAATATCCCATGAATCTAGTAGAGAACACAAAAAATGGATGCACTTATCTTCATTTAAAATTTTTATATCAACATATAAAAATTGGCTTAACATAGTATTAAATGAATTCAGATGCTCTGTCACCGAGTCTCAATCCATCATCTTCAATTTATACAGTTTTTCCACAGGAATAGTTTGTTCACTAGAGACTTAGATTGCTAAAAAGTCCTTAACTTGTCTCACAAAGCCTTCATCATAGCTTCATCTGATACATTCAACAATACTGAATCTCATAGACACAATTGTATTGTTCTCTTCACCTTCCATTCTAACTTTTCCTAGCCTTTAGCTGACATTGTTGTTGGTGTCATGCTTCGATCTACATCAATCTATTGATCTATGTCCATCGAAAGATCTTGCATCTTGAGCTTCCATAACTCAAAACTCTCACCACTAAATTTCTTGATATCCAGCTTTCCACTATTTTCCATGTTATTTCACTACAAGAATCGATCCCACATATCTCCCACTGAACATGATTTACCATAGGCTCAAGCAAAAAAGACCTCAATAGCAAAGGAGTCCCCTTGAAGTTGCACCAACTATGATACCAAATGTAGGTTTTAATTGTGTACAAAAATTACGTGCAAACGAATTATTAAAACAAAAAAATATATAATGGCGAGAACATAAAACAAATATTCACAGAGATTTTCCCCTAGATCCCAAAATTGAGAATGCTACATTAATTTTTCATTATATTCATTTCATTGTTACAACACACACACACACACACACACACACACACATATGTCAAAGAATTCATAAACCCCAATCCATAACACTGGATTAGATTATACCCATAGTTCCCTTGATCAGATCTATAAAATACCATGTGCAAAACCCAAACACTAAACCATTTGTAGGTTTGCCCACCATCTTTGGGTTTGCTCCCCATCCTTGGTTTTTCCCAACTATTATCGGGTCCACATAAAAATAAATCCCAGGGAACTTCCTTGGACCTTGTGTAGAGGGGCTTAATCATGGAAAGGATATAACACATATCCAACAGTCCCACATTCATGCTTGGAATATGTCGTAGGAGTGATTGGATGAAATAAATATTTGGTTCAACCCAATCTATGTTCGAGTGGTACGTGGAATTTCTTAACTTTGTTCACTTTTTCATATGTTAATAAGAGCTTTTTTCCTATTTTGATCTATGATAATTTGTACTTTTTGTTATGTGAATATTATAGCTGATTTGCCATGGCTAACATTCTAGTTATATACTAGTTATAAGCATGGTTATATGATGTGCTCTAGCTATGACTTTTGTTCATTATTTGATAAGTATTTGAATGGTTTACGAATGCATGGGCTAACAAGTGTTGTTGCAGTTACTTGAGATGACATTAAACATTCTTGGTTATTCTTAAATGAAGTTCAGGGATTTAAGATTAGATATGCATTCATGGCTTGTAACTCATATGTTTACCATGTGCTTGATGAAATGTCTAATGTGTACTAGGTAGCCTCGGTCAAATTTTGGCTTCAAGTTTGAATGTTTCGCATTATCATCATGTAAGTTATGATTCTGGAAAGTTATAGGTGGTTCTGGATAATGGTATGAAGGCTAGCCTAGAAAAGTGGCTCGGATCTTAGAACTATTGGCATTGAAATGTAATATTTGGGTCATAAGCCCACAAAAATAGGCCTATGCATGCAGTTGGAGGCTCACATCCATATCCATGTTGTGTTGCGGCTATGGTTGGGGTTTAGGCTTGAGAAAAAGGAAGTTCCAGCTTAGGTTCTAGTCATCAAAGGTTGTGGACTAACTTCTCAGTGATCTAGTGCTATTGAGAGGTATCAATACATTTTTGGTTTGTCTTCCCCACCTCCATAACTGGAACTTGGATGTTGGGTCATGACATAGTAACATCCAACTCATGTTTACACTGAGGATCTTGTAAAAGTAGGTAAATGTGGGAGGTTATGTTACACAAAATATTACCAAAAACCTCCTTGTTTCATTGTTTGATCCTAAATTTGAGGCCTTTCAAATTAAGTTGAAAGGTCTCATCAAATTTCTACCCTAGACTTTAGTGTTCTATCACCATTCTTTGACGTAAATGGCCTACTTTTAGGGGGCATATTAAGATCAATCTCTAATATGATGCGCCAATGATCTGAGCATAGCCACAGGAAAATTATTTCTTCTACAAACACATCCCTTTCTAACAATCACTCCTAGAGGAGGAATCAGTCCAAAGGGCAGGCCACTTAGTGCATTTCTCCATGAAAACTATTATAAGTGAATGTCTTGTTGTTGGTATCTATGTCGATGCCACTTAACTCCTCGATATTGTCTAGAAATAATTGAGAATATTAATCTGAGCATACAAGTCCTCCACTCTTCTCTTTTAGGTGTTTTATTAGATTGAAGTCCCCCCTAGGATCCAACAATCATCCTAATGGATGTTTCTCTAAATACGTAGGTTGGAAACAAATTCCTTTTTCTCTGCTAGGATTGAGGGGCCATAGACAATGAACAGAAAAATCACCTCTTGCAATCCAATACATCATAAATTCCCTCATAGAATATTAGGATTTGTGATCTAAACGTAGAATTTTATTTCTCTTGTAGCTCATGCCACTGCCAACGATGTTGCACTTACTTTAGCTTCTATGGCCATGAGATAACATCCTCAAAAACAGACCCCCATGAGTTCTTGAAACTTTACCCTTGATACCTCTATTTCCTGCAACAATACTATCTTTGGTTTCTCTTTTACATTTCTATCCTTTACATAGCTCATTTACCCCTAATATTGAGGACTCATATATTTCATCTGATCACTTTTATTAAGGATATGGAGCAATGAGGTGGAAATACTTTGTGATCTCATTGATATACCCCAAATTAAAAAAAAATCCCCAACAACTATTATTACCTCTTGGGTGTTTTTTCAACCTTTGCGGCTGTGATCTCATAGTGTATGGCCCTTACTTCTACTGGTGTGTGACATATCGTACCTTGGGACTACGATTCCTTTATGTTCACCTTCTGATTGCAAGTGGGTGTGCTTGCATTGTACATACAAGTGAGAAATGCTTAAGCTGCTCCATGGAGATGTTTGTAGCCTCAACTTTTGCTCAGGCTTTTGGGAACTTGGCCATTATTTTCTAATTTGTAGTTGAGGGTTTCTTGTTCAATTGTCGTGTTGAGGATCTTGATAGTGCTAGTAAGTATATCCTTTAGATCTGGTCCATCCTGATATTTTTTTACCGTTTTTCACTTAGGGTTTGGCTTGTCATTCAGAATGACTAGATTCCCCTCAATCTCTATTAGTTGGTATACATGCTTGGTCATTGGCATCTCTTCCTCTGTTATACCTTCTAGCTAGGGAAGTACCTGAGATTGGTTTTTCTAGATTGGAGGGTCTTTCTCGTACATGTTTCTCTTTAGATTAGGCTTAGGTGTCTGGGTGTGCCGATGTTACTTCTTCAATTAACTACGTCTTAAAACCCAATGAGAATTTGGGGGATAAATTGCGGCTAGTTTTCCTGTAGAATGAATGAGTTGTCCCAATACATGTGACCATACTCATGGCATAATATACATTTGAACCTCACATGCTCGTAGTCCAACTGTTGGGTCTAGATCTCATCATGGTATTCCAGATCTATGGATTATGCATATGCTAGCTTATGAGGTCTGTCGTATCCTCTTAGTTATCTTGGAAACCTTAACAAATTCGCCTATTGAATTCTCAATGCCTTCCAGAATATTTGGCTGCCATAAATCTCCAGAAAGGGTAAAGAAACAAACCTAGTAAAGGGCTGCAAGAAATTTCTCATTTTCTAGACTATAGCATTCCTCCAAAAAAAAAATGAACAAATAATTTAAAATTGTTTATGAAATAAAAGTTATTTTCAAACACTCTCATGTGGTCTCCAAATCTAGAAAGATAATTATGAAGAAACACTTTGGCCCTTAACTGAGGTTGTATTGGACCCCAACCTCAGTTTCAATGGTATCTATTTTACTATACCTTGCCCCTTCCACCAAATTCCTATAAACTCACATATCAAGGCATGATGCTTCATAAACTCCATCGATTTTAAGAGTCGATTATTGGGAATGACGTATTTGGGGTTCGATATTGCCTTGGAGAGGCACTGCCCTCGCGGTCTACACTGCCATTGGGCCGAGAACAAGGGTTTCCTTTATTCCAAAATATATAGAAGAGGAATGCTTTGGTTTGTGTAGATTTCTGCGACCCCATAACAAAAATGCGATGAGAAAGGATTGCACGGTGCACCCCTCCCTCAAGACTAAAGTGCCACTCTTGTGGCCTGTTTAAGAAGAAAAGCAGCAGGATCCGAAAAAAATCAGAGCCGTAATTAAAAAACCCCAGTCCTTGAGCTTGACGGGATGAAACCAAACCAATATTAAAAACAAATAATTTTAGTCAACGCCCGTTTGTAAAATACAGTAAAAAATAAGAGAATGGAATATTGGCATCGTATAGCAGAGTGGGAAGAAAATCGAAAGAAAATTTATGATAATTGAGATGTTGCATAATATATAATTCCAACGTCAGTGGAAGATTCTCCTCGAGAATGTCAATGAAACGTCGCTATCTTTAAAATTTGAAATGTTCTTAAGACAGACGAAAGGTCAAGAAAAAGCAGGACAAGTGAACAACCACTCAATAAAGTAGTACAATGCCGTTATCGTTATCTTTATTGCTGTGAAAACGATATGAGAATAATGAAATTTGTTTGTCTATTTTTTTTTGTCAGTTGTGAGATTTTTTGGAAGCTTTTCTGGTGGGGTTTTCCGGTCAAAATCCGGCAGCAATTTATTGGAATCACAAGTTGGATAGCTAGTTTTTGCACAATCAAAGTGCCCCAGGCGTTTTTCAGGGTGCTCAATCCAAATATACAGTTAAAAAACTATTTTAATTGCAACAAATCAAGATTTAACTTCAAAACCTTAAAAAAATCGCATTATAGACAACTCTTTTTTTGGTGTGTATATTTAGAAGCGGGATTTGAATAGAAAGATAGAAATAATACAATTGTTTAATCAACCACTTGAATGACATTCTATTGATCATGTTCATCGTAATTATTTTGCAAAGCTTCTTGGCATATCATCATGGTTATGGTTGGCAAAGATTTCTGTTTTGCAGAGTACAGCATCATTCACGCTTTATCCTTCTACTAGGATTTTGTTCTTTGGCCATTAATCTTTTTACGAAACCAATATAGCTAGATGGAACTGGTGCGTGGCTGTAATGTGCATATTAAAAGCATATTAACACAATATTGCCCAGCTTCCCTCCAAACCCTTTCTGTGAAAGCATTGCCTCTTTGTGGACGACAGTTAGGACCAATGGTACATAAGCCGAGGAGATCGCTGGAGGGAAGGGGCTTCATCGTTTAAAGCACTACGGCATCTACTTTGAACGAGGCCACTGATATTTCGTCTGGACAGTGCCGCCATTATGAGTTAGCAAAGATGCCATCTTTTCATAAAAATAAAACCAGAAGTTGAATTTGGAGCCTCCTAATATAAATTTGGAAACAACAATTCTGACCTTAAAATTGCCAACTGACTTCTGCTTTTCCAGGTTTATGCCATTTTTTGTTATGTCCGCAAAAGGGCAGACATATCTTCTTGAAAGGTAGAATCTCTATTTTACTGTCCAATCACAGGGCTTTGATACATGATGTAATCAACACAGCAACGATAAATCGCATGATGTTTGACATTCCCAGTTCCAATATGTTCGAATTAATAATAATTAATTTAACACCTCTCCATAAGTATGGTTTATGCGGTGGAATTCAGAGCTAATTCAAGAGTTATCTTTTTAGGATGTGAGATTTTTAAATGCAGTTTTCACTACGCTTAGTTAAACTAAGTTTTCTTCAAGTTAATCTTAAGAAATTTTGTTTTTTAAATCTCGTAGAGACCATGGAAAATGTACCATCAGTAGTGTTCTTCAAAGTATGACTACTCTGTGGGGAAACTGAAATTAGCGCGGGACACGATTTTGTTTCGAAGGGATGAATACCCTTAAAAAAAATAAAAGATAAAAAATTAGTATGAGGATTCAATACTTGTTTTAAGTATATAATAATATACTAATCTAGTTTTCAGCAAAATGAAAATAAGATTAGGGAATTTTTATGTGTTATTGGCATGGAACATACCTTTAACTAGGCAATTAACCGACCTAAAGAAAGGTATCATCCAACTGGCACTTCATTGTTACATCTACGACAAAAGATGCTCACGAAAAGTAATTAGCAATAGGCATCCATTATCTTTTTCACATGTTTATTTCCAAGGCCCATTCAAACAAAACCTGGGCCATTCAAACAAAACCTAATTTCCATTTATGTCTATTTCCGAGAACCATGGTGGGTAAAGCCAATTAAGACCACTTTCTAATTGGAGTAGTTTACTGAGAAAGAGGAATTGCTTCGACGGTCAAAAGTGACTGGAATCTTCGCAAAATAATTTCAAAAATTTGTAAAAAATTGTAGAAGCAGTGTTCGAATCATGTTTTATGATGGAAATAGATTCAGCACCATCAAAAACTTATGGGCACCTAAAATTATGATGTTTAACAACTTTTACTTAGATTTACAAAAATCCCTACCAAATTTTGTCAAAAAATTTCTCTTTCTAAAAAAAATTCTCCTAAGACATTTCAAATTTATGTCTATTTGCAAAAGTCATTCTGACTAAAGCAAATTGAAACCATTGGATGGTTGAGTGCCAAATTAATATAAAAATATCCAAAATAAAGAACATGGATCTTAGACCATTGCGTGGGTTCGTGAAGAAAATAGATGTCAATAAAAAGTTGTCAAAGAGCAACTTGGACTTCATTTTCTCTTTTACTACATTATATATCTAACTACCAAGCTATTAATGAACTAGCCAATCAAATATATATTACGACTTTACATCAATCAAACATATATTACGAATTACATCACTAGACTTATTTGATGTTGGGAACTCAAACGATTAGAACTCAAGAAAATAAACCAAAAATAATAGAAGGCAAATTTTCTATATAAGGACCAAGTATTTCCATTGAGTTTTGATTCAACAATTTTGCACCAATGGACATATAAACTTTTGCATAAAAACATTTCATTATCGTGCATAAATGCGGTAACATGGTATGAAAAACTTTTAAAGTGAATACATCTTTGATATAGAACGCGGCTACACTATCCCACCACATAATAGGAATTTTTATCATTACATAGATAGTTGAAATTCGAAATTTTATGAGTGAGATCAAATAAGGGATTTTTTTTTTCCAATTTGGATGATTGATACAAATTCAAACTGTTCACATCAATATTTGGATGGATGATTAACTATGTTGGCAGGTCAAATTCAAACGTGCTCAGGAAATCTTAGTGAATAATGAAATATTGACCATGTTATACATATTTGCGCTTAAGATTTATTGGCCCTTCAAACATTGGTTCAATAAAAGCAACCAAACATTGGTTCAATAAAAGCAACCATACTTCATCTGTAATTCTAAATTTAAATAGAAACTAATATTCATCCTATCATGCTTTGGATTTGTTATATTCATTTTAGAAAGCATGTTAGACTTGATCATGGATGTCTTATAAAGAGTCTTTAAAAGAACTTTATTTTTATTCATTTGGATGGTGAGAAGGAAAAGGAGGGTGAAGCATAATTAAGATTTCAAATGGAAGAATAGTCTAAAACAATAGCCCAACCCATTTTAGTAAGATATTTTTTTACATAGTTGTTAAAGACCCTTATACCATTGTGTTCTATAATGTGAAAATAGTTATTCTAGAATTTATGCTTATGGTAGAAAAGGAAAAGTGTATGAACAAATGTGCATTTCATCATATTTTATTTTCCATTCAACTGTGGTGAAGGTGGTGGAAAGTTATTGTTTACAACTAAAGAAATCACTGAGGAATTTCTAGATAATACTAAGAAATTAAGAGTCATAATCAAATATGATGATAAGGGGGCAGCCAAATTTTTCCCAAAAAAATAGCTTTGCAACCTTTTTAGTGGAAAGTTTCTTTGTGTGGAACCTAAACATTGTCATCTTAGAAAAACATTTTTTGGTAATAATGGTAGCGTTATGATAGTTTTTGATAGTAAGGAAACTTAGTGATTAGAAGGAATAGACAATAATTGTGAGAAACCTAGCTTACAGTTGTCAAGTGTTATCACATTGTAAAGGGTGTGATGATGAAGGAACAAAATCACCCATTTCTTCGCGGTAGCATGAATAAAATAGCATTGCAAAGTATTTTATCTTTTGATAACACCAAAGCGACCTCCAAATATAAAACAATGGGCCTGCTTGATGATGAGAAGTCTATATTTAGTAGTATCCACTTAAAATCAATTCAATTTATATAGCTAACCATTTTGAATGGATAAATATAAAAGGGGCATTTGGTTTACCTAGGTTTAGGATTACAAATATTGCACAACAAGGCCAACATAAAGATGAAAGTTGTCTTTATCATTCCATTATTCATAGTTAGGAACCCATTGATGATGCTTCAACACCCTCCCAAATTTTTCCTGCACTTTAATTTTGGAGCCTATTAAGGATCTTACGATCCATCATCCCATAGTCAATACATGACCGATTGATTTTGCTAAGCACTCAAGTCTTCTTATCCGATTTTAAGTGTCAAAGTCACTTTCTCACACATGTTCAATCCTTGATCAATCCATCAGCCCATTTCTCTTTTGCAAGCTTAGACATGCATTACGCACTTCCCGACGATAAGGCTTGTGTAGTTTCTAGAAGTAGATCTTGCACAATGCCCAGTTATAGTACTTCTGCAATCATTATTGACAGTGAATGCACAGTCCATGAGAATAGTGCTTATGCATTGTTCAACCGATGTCAATAGTGAGTGTGCACTCTCCATTGATAGTACCTCTCACTTCGAGTGCAATTGTGCTTTTATTTTAACGAGTTTTCCCAATTACCGTTTTTACACGTCTTTGTTTTCAAAAGTGTCGCTTTCACTTTTGCGTCTATCATTTTAACTTTTCTTCACTTTATCAAGTGCTTGTTTTATGTTTCCTTTCCTCCAGCATTTTTTTCCTTCAATTTCTTTATATTTTTCAAGTGTCATTTTCACATTTTCTTAATGTCGCGAGTGTCTCTTTTAACTTCTTCCATCCTTGTATGTGTCACACTTTTGGACATAACTAGAGGCATTTACACCACACTCTTCTTTAGTAGATGAGCCTACATATCATAAGAATACATGCTAGATACTTTCCTACAACTTAGTGCACTTTCTAGTCACATATGATAGTTTTCTCGCA
>APFE030903825.1:0-11158 GCA_000404065.3 Pinus taeda | reverse complement strand
TGTAATCTCTCGAAATGTCCTAAATGCCACTACATGCAAGAACTGTATTCGTTTTGTTTGGATGAAATCTAGCTACAGGAGAGTTAAGAGGTTCATGCGAACAAAACGATGTCCAAAATTTCTAATGCAGCTAATCAATAAGAAAGGAAAAATCTTTTATCTTTTTCTTCTTTTTTAAAGCAAAAAACTAACATAACATGCCTAAGTGATGAAAACAACAAAAAAAATCTTTTTCTTTTCTCTTTAAAAAAAAATGATAATGCACTTAAAGCGTTTCAAGAGATATTCACTATCAGATAATTTCTTTTAAAGAATCTAATAGCCAGTTTTGAAACAAAACACAACAACCCAACAAAGCAAAAGAAAAAACAAGATTTTCATGTAACTATGTAAGCTAAGTTATCACGAAATCAAGGAAAAATAAGTGAGCTACAAGCGAGATATTTGCAACATGAAGTGCAAAAAACTCATATAACCACTAGGAGAATATAGAAGTCTGATGATAAAAGAACCGGGTATATAAATCATCAATCCCACGGGAGGTTTGATAACACAAAGAAACAAGATGTGAAATCGGTAGGCAATGGCAAACAACCGAAGGACAAGACACCACCAGCCAGTTATCAATCTAACAGACTCCCAGAAGGCATATACAAGGCAAAAAGACCAAACCCAGGCATCAGATACTGACAAACAGGCTTATTAACAGACTTACCCAGTGCGGCGCGACTGTAAGTCTGCAACTCGCGCTAAATAGAGTGTAGCGCGAGTTGTTCGAAAGCAGATCGTGCCCAGTAGCGCGACTGTTCAGAGAAAAACCGCGCTGGCGGGAATTTGCCAGGCAAAAGACAGAGCGGGTGGTCTGAGGCTTGGTTTTTTAAAAACTAGACAGAGCCAGTGAGTGAAGGATAGCAAGAACTCCAATCAAAGAAATTGTTCAGACAGGAAAATGACAGACAAACGACATGCGAAGCAAGATCGATATTGTCCAGTTTGTAAATCAACCCGGAGATGGACTGAAGTGGCGTTGATCTACTTCACTTCCGCATAGCGGAAGTGTTTCGAAGGCTGCCTGGCCGCTCTTCAGACTCCGTCCATGACTTACAAATCAGACAATATAACACAAACAACAATAGACAAATTCCCCAGCGGAGTCGCCAATTTGTTGCGGAGGTAAATCCCCTCTGCGGACAGAGGCGATCCCACTAGCCCCACAGGGGTCTAGCAACAATCATACACGCTGCATGCAAGTTCCTAATTGTACAATTTAGAAGTCGATCAGGAAGACCAACCTGAGATCCAACGCTGTTTGCTGTGGGAGAAGTGTCGCTCCTGTCCTCTAGCTCTGGCCGGTCACTATCCTTGCGCTCCACGCATGGACACCTGCACAAATGAAGAACAGCCCAAAAACAAGCGTAAAATCCGAAATCGTACAAATATATATCAGTCAAGCAGGATATAATTCAAATATTACCAGTAGAACAATTTAGAAGTCGATCAGGAAGACCAACCTGAGATCCAACGCTGTTTGTTGTGGGAGAAGTGTCGCTCCTGTCCTCTAGCTCTGGTCGGTCACTATCCTTGCGCTCCACGCATGGACACCTGCACAAATGAAGAACAGCCCAAAAACAAGCGTAAAATCCAAAATTGTACAATTATATATCGGTCAAGTAGGATATAATTCAAATATTACCAGTAGAACATGTGAATGGAACCATAATAACAGTCGCTTATCATTCAATAGAAAAGAGAGAAGAATTACAACCACTTAAGGCTTGACGCTGAAAATCTCCTCCAGTTGGGTCAGCAGTCTGACATGTCTTGCAAAGTCACTTTCTCTCTCTACAATCCGGCAGCATAACCTCTCTTTCAGCTCTTAGCTCATACTATCACTCTCACTAACTTGTTAACTCTTAGCACTAGCCTGTTCAATGTGGGGAGACAGGCATTTATAGATGGGGAGAGAAAAGATATGCATCGTATGTGGACACCTTTTGAGTTTTTGGCATTGTCCCAAAATAACCATTGAGCTGGGTTGTCTTGGATAGAAAAGAGGACACCCGACTGCTTTTATGGGATTTTTCCTTCAGGGAACTGGGTGAGTCATGGAGGAAAAAACATTCCAGTGCGCGCTAGCCAAAAATCATGCCCAAATTGTGTGGCGCGGGCCGTGTTCTATGAAAGGGCATCTATGGGCGCGCTCTCTTTGTAGGAACTGAGCCATTGGCGTGGATTAGACACTATGGACCGGAGCTAATGAAAAAAAAAGGGGTTTTTCCAGGGTTAATCTTCAAAGGGTGTCTTCAGGGTTATTGAAATTCATACTCAGGAGACCTCAATGCAAGTGTTTTCAAGTTATGTCACTGGTCACAGGTCCGTAAATGTGTTCTCCAATGTGTGACAGCGGGGGGGTAACAATGACGGTGACCAACAATGACAAATTACTGCGTAACAAGAAGATCTCTGCCCTTATTTTGATAAGTCAAAATGTCAACTTCTAACATATATGTACTATCTCTCTCTATGCTCAACTATTGAAGAACATAAGAAGAATTGATCAAGGGTTTCCCCACTTTGGGGTTTGTTCATGGCTGGCACAACATCTTGTGTTCTCTTGTCTTCGCTTGTTTTCTATGATTTATGTTTATGTTCTATCTGGATTTTACCATCATGCTAAATGTGATTGCTAATCTGGAACTGGTATTGAGCTAATATGGAAAATTGAAGTAAATTTTCTCTCAACGTAGAACATACCCAAAATTAACAAGGAGGAATTTAGGCTAGAAAGAAAAATGGAAAGAAAAATTGTGGCAACAAGGAAGCCTACCACTCACAATTATAAATATGTAAGTGTTTTTTCCCCTAGCCATCCACAACCTACAAGATTGACACAACATGAATTGGAAGGAAAAAGAGAAAAAGGGCTTTGTTACAATTGTGATAGAAAATACACTAAATTTCATAAGTGTGCCGAGAATAAATTACTTTACATATATTGTAAAGAGGAGGAAGAAAAGGAACAAGAAACATCAAAAGAAGAGGATATACACCAAGAACAAACCCTAGAGAAAGAAGAAATGAATCTGACCATATCTTGTAATGGATTGGCTGGAATTACCACTCCTCAAACTATCAAGATAGAAGGGCATATCAAGAAGAAAAAGGTAATAGTTTTGATTGATTGGGATAGTACCCCTAATTTTATTCATTGTAAGATAGCCAAGGAATTGAGTTGGTTCCAATATCCAACACCAGATTTTCAAGTGATGGTTGTGAGTGGAGGAACCATAAATTTCTCAGGAAAGTTCCATAATATCAAGCTATCCATGAGAGAATATGTATTGAATATCCCAATGCTTTCCATTCCAATGGGTGGTGCTAATGTTATATTAGGAGTCCAATGGCTATAATCCTTGGGTACACTAGCTTTTAATTTTCAAGAACTTTTCATGAAAGTTTCTTCAGAAGGAAAGGAAGTTGAATTAAGGGGTATCGGAGGGATACCGGGAAAGATAATAAGCTCTAATGGAGTGACAAAGCTTCTAAAGAAAGAACAATAAGGAATAATTACACAATTATGTTAACTAGATATTCCCACATCGAAATCATCTATTTCTCCATATTTGCAAAAAGTCTTGGACAATCATTCCAAGGTATTTGAGACTCCCAAAGGCATCCCACCTATTTGTGATCATGATCATGATATTCATTTGATTCTATAAGGTGTTCCTCCAAACATAAGGCCTTACAGATATCCCTATGCCCAAAAGAGTGAAATTGAATGCATGGTTGTAGAAATGATAGAGGTTGGTATAATTCAACCTAGTTAAAGTTCTTTCTCTGCCCTAGTAGTATTGGTTCACAAGAAGGATGGATCATGGCACATGTGTCTAGATTATATGGAGCTCAAAAAGCTCACTATTAAAGATAAATTTCCCATTCTTGTCATTGATGAATTATTGGATGAATTACATGGATCAATTTCCTTCAACAAGTTGGATCTTCACTCAGGATATCATCTAATCAAAATGAAAACTAAATACATTCCAAAAACAACATTTAGAACTCATGACAGTCATTATGAATTTTTGGTCATGCCTTTTGGCCTTACCAATGCACCTTCTACATTTCAAGGTATGATGAATTCCATTTTGAAACCATTATGTAGAAAATCTGTGTTAGTGTTTTTTGATGATATACTACTCTACATCAAGTCTTGGAAGGATCATGTTCAACATGTTGACAGGGTGCTCAAACTATTGGAGGAGAAACAATTATCTGTAAAAAGCTCCAAATGTTTCTTTGGAGTAGAAGAGGTGGAATATCTAGGTCAAATTCTATCTCACAAAGGTCTTAAGGTAGATCCTAGCAAAATTAAAACCATTAAGGAATGGAAAATCCCCACATTCGTAAAACATCTATGAGGATTTCTTGGGTTGACAGGGTATTATCACAAGTTTTTTAAGAATTATGGGAGAATAGCAGCACCTCTAACAACATAATTGAAGAAAGATGCATTTTCATGGACTCCAGAAGAAACGAAGGCCTTTTAACATCTTAAAGAGGTAATGTGCCAATGTTATATATCTGACCTCAAAATATATGAGAATACAAATATACCCAGAAATAAGAAGATATAAATAGATATAAATGCTTCTCTTTATTGATATCAAACCCTTAAGGTAGGGCAACACCATACATTCACTCCTTAAATAAGGACAACACTCCACAAGCCATATGCTTGTTCATACAATAATCATTGACATCTCTCAATGGGGAGTGTCTAGCCTCTATATAGGCCTCATACATACAATACCATGGGTCATTACCATGGTTCTCTCAATACCATCTATCTAATACCATGGGTGTTATAGACATATTTGGCACTGCAACCCCAATCACATATGTCCATAAAACAAGGGCTTATACACCCATAAAAGTGTTTTTTCATACCCTAAAGGATCAAGGTCAACTGATTACATCATTTCCCAGAAGTTCTCCCTAAAAATCTACTCAAAACTAGACAAAACTGGACCATACAGACTTCTCCATGCTAAGGATGTGATGCATCTCACCAGCTAGACACAAAGGGTGCGATGCATACTGAAAATCCCTTCTGTAGGGTGTGATGAGCGAGGGCAAACAAATGGCAGAAGCAATTTGCTAGGTGGAGGCCCAGAGAATCTTCTAGAAACTGCTCATATGACACTTGCCTCTCTGAATTCGCCCAGGGATGTGTAAGAGATCATGAAATCTCCAAGTGAAACCAAGAACTATCAGTGAAATGACACTAATCAAAATCCCTGAAGCTGACTCACCCTCCTGCAAATATCTATATATAGATCCCTCATTTGATCCTATATTGTTTATGTTTATAGATCTCTATGCTTTGATGGTATTTTGCTGCTTTGACTCTACGAGTGTTCTTTAAAGCGGGACAAGTGAGAAGGGAGTGGCGAAAGCTCTATCAAGGAAGATAGGAAACAAGAAAGGAGCCAAGTGAAAGACTGAGGTTGGTACTCTTTGGTTCTCTCTCATCTATCTCTCATAAAGGAAAACAAAAGTAACTTTGAATTGTTTGTTTCTAAGATAGCTATCCGTCTTAGTGTGACTAGCAGATCTGAGTAGACACTAGTTTTCCCGGAAACAAAATGGAAACTCCAATGGGGAATGAATAGTTTGTTTGTTTTTTACTGTTGTTTGTTTTATAAACTATAGACGGAGCCTGAAGTTATGCCAGCTAGCCTTCGAATTGGTTTTGCTATGCAACTGCAAAGTAGACCGATGCTGCTTTAGTCAATCTCTGGGTTGGTTTATGAACTGAACATTTGACTTGAAAACATTCTAAGAGCCCTAGTGGTAGATCAATAACCTCATTAGATCAGCCCCTATACTTTGTGTTTACTGCATATCATAAGCTCAGCCTAAATCACTGAACTTAACTATAAACTGTGGGTGAAAGCCAAGCTCAGTCTCATCGGTGGAACATCGCACTATCTTTCATTAGTAGTCTGGATGCATCACACATTCCATGTGTTGCAGGTGAGATGCATCCCTATTTCATTTAAGGACAGGTGCGATGATTGAATGAGACTGTTTCTGCCTCCAGATTTTGGTTTTTTCTTCATTGTTTTTAGCTCTATTCAGTAGTTTTGTTGTCTATGATTAGTATATCACTATTGAAACCTTCTTCGTTTGCATTATTTAGCCTCGATTGATAAGGAATTTTCAATGTGTTTTTATGTATTTTTCATCATTTACAATCTTCCTTTTGCAAAAGTCGCTTAATCTAGTTGTCGTCTTTTGATTTGAAAGTGTCGCAAATATCATTTTCAGTCAAGAAAACGAGTGTCGTAAAGTCTTCCTCTTTTAGATAGTTGATTACACTTTTGCTATTGTATTTTATTTGAATTATCAATTCTTTGAAGTGTCAAAAACAGTTTTTCATTCGAAAGTGAAAGTGTCGTCTTAGTCTTCCTTTCATTTTTGAAAACAAATCGCTAAAGTGTCGCTTTGAAGAAAAGTAGTTCAGATCTGTACTTAGTTTCCTTTTTGTCATTCTCACATTGAGGGAACTGAAAAAACAAATACATGCATGTGCATTTGCATTTAGACTGCATGCAAAAATTGATTTAGGAAAAGTGCATTTAGTGTGTGCTCTTTGCTCTATGTTGAAAGAATTTTACTCTTCTTTCCTTAGTAGCTAGGTTTTTCATTGCTAAAAGAAAATAAATGACTGTTTATCATCTTAGATTGCATATTTAGGAATTGTATATCTGCATCACACTGTAAACCTTGAAAGGAAAACTTCCTAAGAAATATCAACTGTAAAATAAACCTCAATGAACATAAAAACGCTTTGGAACCTAATGCACAATGTTTAGAAGTCTAAGCTAGAGACATATTGCGGCATCGTAAAGCCTGGTAACTGTCATTTTCATCGTAGGTTGGGTGATTCCTCCTCTTTGATACGACAAGTTCTAGTACGGACTTGTGCTCCCATGTACCGTCGAGTATATATTGGGAGACCACAATAGGCTGATATCCTTTATCCTTAGAAAGTCGTGTCTGCCACCCTATCGATCGCAATGCACTGAACACAACATTTGGGAAGATTAACTGCCATAAGTAAAGTCCTCGTTAATTTCTCTATAATTTACCATTGAGGTGTATATTGCAGTTTTGTGATTGGTTTGGTAATCCCTCTGTCTAGACTTCCAGAGCAGTCACTTTTGTTCCTTCTTAGACTCCTTAAAAGACAAGGTCCATCTAAGCACTTGTCACTTCAGGCTCATTAAAAATCGAAGGCTACTAGAGTCATCTTTAGCGTTTTCTCGAATCTTAAAAATTGAAGAAGAAAGTTGTGTCAAAGCGTCATAAAATTTATTTTATTTGGAATAACATCACTGTTCCCTCATTGGTCTTAGGTTGAGAAAATTGAGTCCACTAATCAAGGGTTTCCCCTTGGGGGGAATCCTAGTCCTTTCTCTTCTTGGGGAGATATTGGTGCTCCATACATGACTACATTGTCCCTTCCAGGACTCACAATTGGCCTGCCAGTATGGCTTTTCTCAAACTCTGTTGTTCAAAAAACCGTAATTCCTCAACAATCAAATCAGCAACCAGATGATACTGAAGTTTCTCCCCCACCTTCTACTTTGTTTGTTTCTTCCTCTCCTTCTTCCTCTTCACTTGGTGAAACTAGTAACACTAAAAACCAAGTAACTAAGAAGAAGAAGAAAGGGAAGGAGAAGAAGAAGAAGAAGCCAACGGCGAAAGGGGGCAACCATGCATTGTTTGGTGAAAATCCACACACTGCACCATCCAAACCTAAATCTCCATGTGTCATATGCAAAGGAGACAACTATCATTGAGATTGTCCTTACATCCCGCGGATCTTGAGAGATTGGTCTCCCTACTTGCACAATCCAGTGTCTTCAACCTCTGTCGATCATGTTGAGAGTACATTGTCAACTAGTGAAAACAAAGTCAATGGACAAAAAGGAAGATCTAAATTTCCTTGTAAGTTGTGTGAAGGGGATCATGCCCTCCACCATTGTCCTCTCCTTGTTGGCATTATGTTTCTGGCATGGTTATAAGTTACAGATGTTGTACTTGATGGCAACACCCATGGCAAGGGCTCTCAATATGATGAAAATTAAGAAGTACGCAGGAGAACAGTTCAAAAGATGCGTACCCACAGGTACGCTGTGCAGGGACCGCGTCCAGGCATGCAGGTTACCCATTCATGAGGTGCGTACCCCCAGTGCACACACTTCAAGGTAGTAAAGCGCACACACATGGGGTTCCTTATGTTTAACCCTTGGTATTTAGCCGACAATATTGTGTTATCATGGTTCTGGCCCGTGGTATTGTTTTATTTTATTATTATTATTGAGCCCCATGATCCTTGATTTGGGGAAGAGCTTGCCTATATAAAGCAAAGGAGATCATTTGGCTTAGCATGCTTTTGGGTTGAATGTCTTAAGATCTGAAATATTTGAGTTATTGTTTCAAGAAGCATGATCTATATGAAAGTGAAGTGGAAGGCGAATCTGTAAAGGGTGATCTCCCGAGCGCATCTGTCTAACTGTAGCACACTGGTGATCTGTAAATTCAGCCCTAATCTAATGTACGCAGGTGTTTAACGGTGACTCTGCGTAGGTACGCAGAGAAGAAGAAGGATAGGTGCGTGGGTACACAGGGGCGACAAAGGCTCAGTGCGTGGGTACACATAGGCAAAGAAGGAGTAGTGCGTGGGTACGCAGAGCGATGGTGGTTCAGGTGCGTACGCACAGAAATAGTACGCGGCGCGATAGTGTCTTTGGGTGCATACCTTCAGTGAAGTACGCGGTGCAATAGTGTATTTGGGTGCGTACTGTACGCAGCACAATAGAAGAAGCAGTGCGTGGTCATGCAGTGCAGCAGAAGGAGCTCTGCGGCTATACGCAGAGAAGCAGAGGGTAAAGTGCGTGGCGATGCAGGCCAGTGAAAGGAAAACTGCGTATCTGAATTAAGATCTTCTGTTGACTGAATTTTTCTGTTAATAAGGTGTTCTGGGTTCAGTTCTGTTATTATTGATCTGGTTACTACAGCTGACTGTGTAATTTACATGTACTTGATGTATATGGATCCAGTTTGAAAAATTTATGAAAAGTGGTCCTTGAAAAGAAGTAGGGGGTTGTAGCTCCCTTCCAGGAGAGACTGGAAAACGAGAAAGAGAGTTGTAGATCTCTGCAGGTTGTAGCCTGCGTACTGGTAAAGGACTGCACCAGTACATTGTAAAAGGAGTTTCTAATTTAAAAGAAGATAGAGGCATATTGCAGGAGGTGGTTTTCCCCCACATTGGGTTTCCACCTTTTATCTGGTGTTCTTTGATGTGACTGTCTGCTTTTCTTGTTCATGCTCATTATTTTATGGTACTGATATGCAAAAATAATTTCAAAGTGTAAATAAATAAGATTTGGTAAAAGAACTAGATAATACTGATTCACCCCCCCCCGCTCTCAGTATTATTTTCAACAATTGGTATCAGAGCAGGTCCTTCTAAAGAAGCTTGATTGCTTGAAGGAAGATCTTTCATCATGAGAAACTACGAGAGGGAAGCATCTATCAGGCCACCGGTTTTTGATGGGACAAACTTCAATTATTTGAAGGTAAGAGTTACTGCCTATCTTCAATCTCTTGGTACAGAAGTTTGGAACATCGTAGAGACAGGCTATGCTTTTCCTTCAACTACTCCTACAGATGCAGACGAGAAAAAGAAGTATGAAAAAAATGCAAAAGCAGTCAGTACCCTATTAGGATGTATATCCCAATTGGAATTCATGAAGGTAATGCACTATAAATCTGCAAAAGAAATATGGGACAAAATTGTCACAAGCTATGAAGGAGATGGACAGGTAAAGCGCGCCAAACTTCAAACTCTCAGGATTCAGTATGAGACTCTCAAGATGTATAATGATGAAAGTGTGGCTAACTATTTCCTTCGAGTAGATGAAGTTGTTAATTGTATGAAAAATTTGGGTGAAGAAATAAAAGAGGCTATTGTGGTTGAAAAGGTTCTAAGATCATTGTCCCCCAAGTTTGAATCTAAAGTATCTGCAATAGAAGAAAAAGAAAATCTAACGAATTCTTACTATGTCTCAGCTACATGGGATTCTAACTGCTTATGAAATGAGAAAGGGAGGTCCATCAGATAGAAGAGAAGCTGCTTTCAAGGCATCAGGCAAAGGAGATTATTATGAAGCAAGCCACGTCCCAGAAGAAGAGGAAGAAGAATCAAACTTTGTCAGAAATCTTTAAAGGGGTTCTGGAAGGTTCAGAGGTAAGTTGCCTTTTAAATGCTTTGCTTGTGGAAGAGTAGGTCATTATGCTGCCAAATGTCCTTATAAGGATAAAGGAAAGGAACCTGCTAGATGGAACAAGAAACAGGGTGCAAGTAAGAAAAGCTACTACAATCATGAAGATAGTGATGGTCTATCAAACAATGATGAAGATGAACGAGGTAATGAATATAAATTGTTAATGGCATTTGAAAATGATGATTATATGGATGCTATAGATGTGGATTACTTTCATGAAGAAATTACTAGACTTAAGAGATGTATAGAAGAGAAGAATATGATCATTGATACTCTACAATTTCAAATTGATGAAAAGGAAAGACATCTTGAAAACTTAGAAGGTGAAATTGTTGGTCTTAGAAAAGAGATTGAGAAAACAAAAGCTATTAATCTTAAGTTTGTCAAAGGATCTGAAACTTTGGATGAGATTATCAATGTGCGGCGGTCTCCTCTAAACAAGACAGGTCTGGGCTATAATGGAGAAACTTCTCAAGCATCCACCTCAAAAAGTTATCTTGATGCAGCAAGAAGAAATGAGCAAAATCACAATGAAGACCATCAGGTAAAACAAGGACGAATTGCAAACAGAAACTATCAGGGGCAATCCATCTTAAGGGTGAACAAAAGCTACAACCAGCCACAGGTAAAATCTTCTCAATTTGGCTCAAGAATAGATGACAAGAGAAATTACAATCAATTGGCTGGTAGATTCGATAACCGCAGAAGTTCCTTCAATGGACAATGCTTTTCTTGCCATAAATTTGGTCACAAAGCAGCTCAATGTGTTGCATATAAAACAATCATGACTAGGG
>APFE030903808.1:0-22461 GCA_000404065.3 Pinus taeda | reverse complement strand
GTCAAAAGGCGCGAGTTTCATCTTTAAAAAGTTACTTGTGGTCACTTCTAGAGCCTTCTAGAAGAGTGGTTGACGTGTATTGAGCGCCTCCAGATGGTTCTTGCATCCCTATGATAGAGGAACTTATCCCATCAAGAGAGGAGCTACCCCATCCAAAAGAGGGAGTATCCCATTGATGTTGGACCTGAATAACTTCCTCTAGAACACTATAAATACAAGCATTGGGCCAGAGGAGGGGAGGTAAAAAGCTGAACATTCCAAAGGGTAGATGCTGCTGGAATTAGGACTTCCTTGTAGAAGCTTGTGAGGAGAGATTACCATCCTTTCTTGTTTCATTTGGAAGTGGGTGAGCTTGTCAAAGTAGAGGAAAGCTCTTGCTGGACCCTGGGAGGAACTTGCACAACACCAAGGCTCAGGTTGTAATGGTTTCTTTTTTGTTTCCTTAATACAAATAAGTCCATTCTTCTCAATGATTTGTTGTTAATGAATTGTTTCATATACTCCTTGGTCTATATGTTGAATATGTTTTGTTTTATGAGATATTCAGGTGTTATGTAATCGTTTGGTTGTTAGTGTATGCAGGTTTCGAAGTGAAGGAGGAGCTCATCTGGATCGACGAGGCTAGACTACTACAACAGCGTTGGACTTTAGGTAGGATCGAAACACTTGGTTTCTCGTATGATAATGCATGTTTAGAGAAGGATTGCTCTTAATTGTCTTGTTTGTCACTAGAAAGTCTTAGGCTTCTAGGGAGGTTGGTTTTGTCCGCAAGATTAACTCTTTCCGCATGACAGGCAGATAATGCAATCAAGGGAAGAACCAAAGAACAAAGAACATAGTGAAAGCTTGATGATTGAAGCACCCTAAAGACTCCAAGATCAAACACCCTTTGGAGGGTGAAGGCATCAATGATGAGAGGCAGTGTGAAGAACGAGTACAAGAATGGCAGCCATGTCACCACTGAAGAAGGTCCATGTCATTAGTCAATATTAGTCCTGGTCACCAAGGATAGTGACACAACATGTCTTCACCATATGATGATGTGGAAAGGACATTTGCGCTTCTCTCTCATACCGACAATTAAAGTCAAGGCATATGTAATCTAATATTATTTTATTATTTCCATTATTATTTTATAATATCCTTAGGAGGCCCATTTTAGACCTCAAAATTTCTCTAATGGGAGATAAACAAAAAATCCAATAATAAAACAATCTTCTATATTCGATGTCCTTCTTCCTCCTTTTCACACTTCTATTATGCCTCGGATATTCTTGAGAAAGTTGAATGCACAAGTATGTCTTTCGAGGACAAATTCCTCTCTGATATATAGTCATGTAAGTGGGCCCTCAAGCCTCTTCTAGGTCGACCCTTAGGGCTAGCCGACCCGATCTCTTGGGTAGTCTCTAAACATTTTTATGACAAAAAATATGTTTCTTTACTTTGATACAAGAGCCCGTATGTGGGTTTTACATTATAACTTTGACTTTGACTCCCTAGAGCACTCAATGGGTGCAGAACCTAGGACCAAAATCATGGGCAAGAAACCCATGTATAGATAATTTTTCTTTCACAAAAATAAATATATATATTTTTATATTTTGATAAGTACGGTGATTACATTAATTCATGATATCATAATTATGAAGACCAACACTAGTTACATTTCAATAGAAGGGTGGGGATGCAAGTCAGTATTAGCAAGACAAAAGTGGTGGTTTTCTCTAACAAAAGAAAACATAGTCAACATAAGTTCTAATTTGAAGGAAATACAAATACCTTAGAATTGACTTCAATAGAAATCTAAGTTGGGAAGGTTGCAGGAAAAAAAATAACTTTGGGAGGTTCGAAAGAACTCTATGATTTTCAAAACAGGTGCAAACACCTAGAGTTATGGGAATGAAAGTCCACTCAAACCCTTTTTGGGATTTGAGTGATTCCAATGGTTCTATATGGATGTGAATTGTGGCCCAGTAGTACATCTGACTTGCAGTGGAAGCAAAATGAGAAAATCCATAAATGTTTGATTACAAGTAAGTTCAAAAACAAAAGTTCAGTTCCCTATGATATCTTGCTAAGTGAAGTGGGTGCTACTCCCATTGAAGCAAATACTATGGTGCAACGCATAATATATTTTTAAACAAAATGATTAAATGGAAAAGGGAAGATGGCCTAAGGTTGTCTTCAATGACATATTTTGTAAAATAAAGAAAACTTGTATGATTTAAAATAACAAATTGTTTAGTAAATGGGGCATTCACTTGAAAATGTGCCCTCGTAAATAGTAAAGAGATAAATACTTTTCTTGTGGATAAGTTCCACAAGCATACTTGGGATAAAGAACTAGGGAGAAAGAAAAAGTAATATATTTAAGATTTTAATCCCACATGTAATCATCATCAAAAAGCATACATAGGGGCCAATATTTCATGGAGAGCCAAAATTCAAATTGCTCAGGGAAGAACTAACTCTCATCAACTTTGGTGTGAAATAAGGCATTGAAAAAGGCCAAAAGAAGTTTGGGGAGAAAAAGTGTGTATTTTTTGCACCACTGGAAAAGTGGAAACATAAAAGCATTTCATTTTAGAATGTGCGGCCTTTAAAGACAATAGGTACAATTTTGTAAATATCTTGAGAGCTAGCCCTTGGGATAATTTATTCAACAAGGGGACTGTTGAGAAATTAGGAGCATTGATTCTCACATTTCATAGGAAAAGGACTGGATGCAGAAATCAGATGGTGAGGCAGTTTGTCCTATAGGTTATCTTTAACTTCATGGACATTAAAAAAAAGTCTTCTTCTTCTATAACCCTCTCCAAATATTAAGTGCTTATGCTTACGTTTATCCCCACTCACAACTCAGAGCTCTATTCGACAACCATGGATTCCATCCCAAGTGTCCATAGAACGAACGTATAGATGTACTTTCCACTTACAATACAAAAATCAATCCAATGATTCTAAGAACCAAATTATATATAAACTATAAGAAGCATTTCAAGAGCAATGGTCAATGAGACATGTCAGACTTGCAATAGAAAAAACATACAACAACAAAAAAAAATCATTCAAAAGGTAATATTCCTAATTAAAATGATTTTCTAGATATATATATGTATATATTACTACAAACCATTCATTTATTAATATCAATTTTGTTATATTTAGTTTTCATATATCAATACAAAAATAGTTTATTACTTTTTTCAAGAAGATTATGAAAATCCCAAATGATCAATTAACTGATATATGAAACATGTCAGCAGGAATGTTCAAAAAAATGTACAAGGAGATGGTCAAAGAAATGGACATAATTTCATCACAGGAGGAACCATCTCAACAACAACATGCTTCAAATGTATGTAATCATGGTTGACTTTGTACATATAAAAATAATAATTTAGCATTAAATATTAATTTTCAAGTATTTTCTTACAGAAAATAAAACAAAATGGAATTCATTCAACACATAAAACATGACTACAAAGAAGAAAATGGTTGATTTTAAAGTTTCTAAGTAATTGTTAATATTTCGTTATAACAACTGAAGGTTTCATTTTTGTATATTTTAATTTTTTTTTTACAGCAACCACCCTTGAATGTCTTCAAATAGGTGATAACATACAAATAAGATCCATCAAAAGAATTGATTGGAATTGCGTTAAATATGGGTTGTGAGTATATGTTGGCATATCAAAAATTAATTGTGGAATTTTTAAGTATTTATATGTTTTTACTTCTATGAGTTTATAAGTGATGGAACAAAAAAATCCTTTATATTAAATCTATGATATATAATGGGGTTAAAAACATGCAGGAAACAAAGTATGGAACTATGCTAGCAGAATATTTGTTGTAACAAGGCATGAGACTTGGTTTTGAAACCTTTTGCATAGTTTATGAGTCACTTCTTTCTATGGTACATCGTTATTCGATTTACATTGATGTATATTATTTATTTCAATTTTCATTATTCTCACCAATGTAGATACACTCATTACACATTGTTTTTATGTTTGCAGATGGAACAAGATCAAGAATCTAAAACAATCGATGCAATCAACGAAGCATTCCTCCAAATAACCCAAGTCATGGAAGTAGTTCAAGCACTGACAACAGTTCCAACGAAGAATGATGATATATTCAAATATCAATGCAACCTATTGTATTTTTTGAAATAATTGTCTGTAAAAACTAGACATTTTGTTTAATGTAATGGACATAGTGTCACAATTGAAAGACAAGGGGTTACCAATAGAAATCCCCTTTTGTATGACAAAGTGTGTCTTATTGATATATAATAAAAATACATTTTAATTTATTATATTTTCTTATCCAATGTTGTTGTGAAATGTTACACCACTGATTAAATATATGGATAATTAAAAATTATAATGAAGAGATGAGAAACTTGATAATATAACAAATTAATCCAAACATCATATACAAATGCACTAATCAAATTTTAATTTATATAAACCTCATAGTTTTGTAAAAAAAAATCTGCTTTCATCAACGTCCAACACTGCTCTAGATGAGCTAAGGAACAATTAATCATCATTTACATGTTCTATAATTTTTTTTTCTTAGAACGTGATCCGAACTTATGCGGGAACGCAACAAAATATAGATATAAACATAAACACAAAGATGCAGCAAGAATAAAACTTCATTTCATTAATATCAAAGAACTAAAATATGCTTACATACAAAATGGAAATAAACTAGCTCGAGCGATCGTAGCTTATCTTTGAGAAGAGATGTGGTAGCTACATGCCTCTGAACTGTGTTACAATGAGGTTCAAAGGCATACTTATTATTGAAAAATAATGGAAAACCCTATGCATCCAAAAACCTAACCCTAGGAGATGAAGTGTCGAAACTATGGGCCGCGTTTGGATGAATTGGTACATCAACTTCTCGGGGTCGTAAATTTGGCATACGATCTCCATTTGACACGCATAATACCTTGTTCGAAAGATCTATCCGTGGAATACAACTTTTGAATGCAAACATAAGTCAAGGGATCATGTTTTCCCATTTTTCCCAAAAAAATGTCGTTTATGACCTCAAAACGGCTCCAGAAGTTCAGGACATGAAGCATTATAAAAAATAGTAGATTGTGCTACAATTAAGGAAACTGAAAAATTGAAAGAGATAGCGGTGTTGGTTCAGGTGGAATAGGCATGTGGCCACCAATATGCACCTAGATCAGTCCTCCCCCCTTAGGAAGCAATGGTCCCCATTGCGTTGAGTGCCTCCATGAGATGGGGAAACTTCTGCTGAACTTGGTCCTTGGTGAGCCACTCACCTTGGTGCAGGAGTTGGTCAGCTTTGACAACCCGATATAGTTGGATCTTCTACTAGTGAGTGTTCTTCGTCTGTGTGTCCATGATCCGATTAGTTGTGGCATGTTCCATGCAGTATAGGTTTAACTCTGTTTGTGTGAGTTTTTCTGCAATGTCTAATGTGTCCAGTAATGGTGGAAAGTATGGTCGAAAGCGTTCCACATTTAACATTGGGTCCATGCCAAGTAATGGGGGAATGTTGATTGTCTCTCACAACCTTGGTAATGATGTAAGGCCCATATCGAAGTGGTTTAAGCTTCTAATGGCCTTTGGTAAGGTGTTTTTTCTATAAATGCAACCAAACTTTGTCGCCCACTTGAAACTTCTATGGCACACAATGTTGATCATGTCACTACTTTTACTTGGCATTTGACTTCACCATGTAGTGAACCTATTGGCAGACGTGTTGGATGCGTTCAATAAATCTGGGTGCTTTATCAGCCTCAGACAATACATGTGTGGATTATGTTTGTGTAGTCAAGACATGGCAACATTAATTGCACACAATGGTTGAAATCCTAGACCCACTTGAAAGGGAGTACGACCACTCGAGCTATGGAGAGCTCTATAATAACTGTGTTGCACATAGGCAAGACTCTCATCCCCCGTTAGTGGATGCTTAGAGTTATACATGTGGAATATTTTCACTATCATCTTATTGATGACCTCCGTTTCGCCATCAGTCTGGGGATGGAATGCAATCGACTTGGTGAGCTTGGTGACCAATAGTGTCCAGAGGCTTGACTAGAATGTGCTCAGGAACCTAATATAACGATATGATATAATGGTTTGCGGTGTTGTCACATACTGCAAAATATGTTTTCAGTTGTCAAAAGAGTGCAAAAAAGCAAAGAAGTTTGCAGTCATCTCCCAAGCCTCAAAGGGACTCAAAATCTAAATCAAACCCTCTCCATTGGAAGGTGCTCCAAACAAGCTTTCCAATGATATGTGGAAGTCCAAAAATGGGCTTCTAGAGCAAAAGTTATGTTCTTCTAAAGTTCAAAGATTAAAGCCGCAAGGAAAGAAGGAATGTCAGAACTATGATATAGGAGGTCTCGCGAACTGGCATATCAGTGCATCAAATATCAGATCTTTGATATATCGAAGGTCCAACAGCCTAGAATATTGGATATCGCAATCGGAGGACATAAACAGTTAGGCATATCGGCAATCGACAATCACAAATCAGAATTACAAGCACCTCAGTGTATCGCATGTCAAAGGTGCGACATTGGCACATCACAACATCAAGTAGATTGGCACATCGGTGATCGGAGGATTGCAAGTCTTGAATGCGTGAACCTTGAACAAGTTCCAATAATGTAAAATTTTCGGGGGACCCAAAAATATATTTGTAAAGGATTTCCCTGCAAAACCAAGGGCAAACAGGCCCTTTTCTCTCTCCTCCAGTAGGACGCGTGGTAGCTTCTGGTTGGTCTCGATAAGCATGATGTGGCAGTACAGAGTGCCACGTGGCATTCTATTTTGGCATTTTAAGGGGACCTCTGGGGGCATATCCGGGGACACGTGCCACCACTCGGGAAGTGCCATGTGGCAGCAATGGCATCACATCAGTAATCGCATATCGGAGGTTGATGGATATCGGCACATTACAGTAGTGCATACTTCAAAGTCACAAATAAAGGGGCTCTGATATAGGGTTGGAACACAATCGCGAGAAGAGTCAAAGAACCAAAGGCACGAGGCTAGGGATAAATGAAGAGGGCTATCGGCGATCGAAGATACGAGCATGTCACAACTCCCAAAGTAAAACCCCGATTGGAAATGGCCGATAAGGGGGCTCTGATATTCAACCAACACATGGTCGCTAAAGGAAATTAAAAGGGGCATTATGTAGTTTACAACGAAAAAAGGCCCCCAAACAGGAACAAAAGGGCCATGGCGCCCTAAGGCTAAGCACCTGGCCATATGAAGAGAAACGCAAAAATGGGTTAAAACAAAGGGGGCCAAAGGATCCCGGAACTCACCTGTTCTGCAATGTTTTTAAGTATAAAGTGCCAATAATGAGAATCTTCGATGTAGCGATATGGCAATGTTATTGGGTGCATCCGACCCCGAGATTGTTATTCAAGAAGTTTAGAGGGATGGATGAGTGCGCAGCTTTGATTCTCGAGTAGCGCAGAGGTCATCACCATTGATCGCTCCCAACTCCAGAAAATGGGAAATTCATTCACTTCAGGCGGAAAGCGATAGGGAGACTGGCCAAGTAACATAAAGAGGCACCTTGTGGAAAATATGTGCCTTGATCAAAGGCCATCGGAGGAAGTGGCGTGGAGATATTTTGGCTATAGCCACCATTCAGTTTTTTCCCATGTTTTGTATTTTGTTATTCTGCTATGAATGTATTTTAAAGAAGGAATCATTATGTTGCAATCATTTGAGCTGGAGCTCAGGCCAAGATATTTTGTAATAGTTTTACAAAGCTTTTTGTCTCCTTAAAAAAAGGAGGAAAAATCACTAAAGAGAATTTCCAGAATTGTGCAAGAAAGCGGCTCGAATTTCGTGGTTCCACATTGGTTCTATTTGTCTGTTCATGAGAGTTTTGAGCGATAAGTGTTGAATGTATATGGGCTGGTGATTTGCAACGATCTTCGAGGATTAATGAAACTATTATGTTGATTCCTATCAAAGCAATAAGCAGTATGTTTTCCTCTTTGTATTTCACTTCATGTATGTTTTTCTTCTCCTAAAATTGTGTAAAGAAGTTGCAAGTTTCACTCTCTCATTGTTATATGTATGCTGCTGAGGAGTAATAGTCCCTGTGTTATTGAAAGATTTACAAGATTTATTTGATAGATTATAGTACCTTTATGATCACAATTTTACTTTTGGTAATCAGTGACAAGTGTGTCCATGAGATATAGAGTATGAAATCTTAATTTGCGCCCCACAATTTCTACCAATTCACCTCCTCATTCTTTGATACTTATGTTGGAGCTTGATGCTCAGGATTTTGCTTTGTACCCAGCCCTCTGCATCGAATTCCCTTCTTTCCGTTCTCCTCTTCATGTTATTACAACGCCAAATAGTAAAGGCTGCTTGTTGTTGTGTGTCGGCCACCAGAATCAGTCATTTCTCTTTGAGATTAACAAGATCTACTGACTGTGTATTCAGATCCATGTATTTTCTTGAGTCCACCTTAATGAAAGACACTTGAACCAAACCCCCTTTATTATATTTTTCAAACCAACTAACAATTGGAGTGCAGCAGAAACCCCTACTCATAATATTCAAATCACTTCTCTCTTAATATGTCCTAGGAACTAGTCTACAATCAACCCAGAGGCTGTCTCTAGGAGGCTTCCATATTTCTTAAAGCACTTGTGCACCAGATGATAGAAAAAGCTACAAAATATTTTTAGCGTCGTTGTCGGGGAACGGATTAGAGAATTCTCCCCCTAGGTACAATAAATCCTTTACATTCCCTTTGTCAAGTGAGCAAGGGAAGTGTGGGTTGAAGATCTCTCACCTTGGCCACTCCACTGTCTCAATTTCATTATAAACACCCTAGCAACTCCATTGTCCATATTTTTATTTGATCATTTTGGCTTATGAGAGGCCCCATACCCACTCAGATACATCTCAGCAAAGAACACCACTTGTATCTGACACAGAGAGAATCATATTCATAAGGATTAGGAAGGAAAAAACCCAAATATTGGTGCTATTGTCGCTTCATTTCCTGAAACATCCTCATCCAGCTCATAGAATGCCATAATTCATTACTCTGATTTTCCTCCCAAAGTTTTGGTATATCCTTCAAAAAGTGATTATCTAATCAACACTGCGTCCCTATAGGTCAAAGAAGAAGAAGTCTCAGTCAACACCCCTTTTCTCTCATTTCCTCTCCCTGAAGTTGAGCAAGTAAAAGATATACTCCAAAGTAGCCCTATCCATAGTGTGAACAGTTTCTCATTCCACAATTAGGCAGTTGTCTCACAATTGGTCATACTTCAAAGACCCCCAATAAATCACACACCACCACCTCTGATCCAGATGGTTGTCTCAGGTTTCTTGTTGAACAAATATGCTCCCTTAGACTTGCGTCAACCTCTAAATGCTATGCCATAGAACTATCTCAAGCTTCTGCCTAGGTTTAATAAAGAATCTAACATATCGGCATGGAGACGCTGAAATTTTCTGTGCCCTTGTAGAAAATTTGAATGTTGAGCACCAGGACATAGTGTTGAGGATTTTCATCCAATATTTGGATGGGGAAGTCAAGAAATGGTTGAAATCCTTTTCAAATGATTATATTACCACTTAGGAAGAAATGGAGAATTCCTTTTTGCATAAATGGGGAGAGAAGAGAGACCATGGATACATTCTTACTGAGTTTAATGCTATGAATAAGAATTCATATGAGGATATCTCAACTTTTATAAAAAGGTTTAATAAATTGTACAATAATCTACCTGTTGAGAATAAAATTCCACAGGTCGCTGCCCGAGTAGTTTTTGTTGGGACCTTTGAACAAAGTTTGGCTTCACACTTATAGAGAGGAAGTCTCATTCCTTATACTAGATTCAATCTTATGTTCTCGAGGTAGAAGTAAATTTTACCTCAACCAGGAAGTCAAGAGGCAGATCTCACCCCGGAGAGAAGAAAAATGGAAAAAAGGAGGCAACTTCCTCAAGTCAAGGAAGAGAATTTCAAGAACAGATAATAGAGGAGATGGATAAGCTAATAAAGAACTTATCAAACAAATTTACCAAAATGGAGATGGAAAATAAAAGCCTTCAACGACAGAACTTTATGGCTGATAATTGAGATTTCAATCCCCAATACAGAAGGCCTCCCCTACAGTTACTACAAAGGGAGTAGAAAGAGCAACAAGATCACATTCATACTCCACTATATATAGAAGATGATCTAGAAGAACAAACACCAGATGCAAATGAAGTTCAGGGGAACTTGTATTCCTCTTTCTCTGATGAAGAACAATAACTCTGAACATATGAAGAAGAGGAGGAGATTGATGCAACGTTGAATGACGACTAGATCGATGGCTACTGTAAGCAGTTTTTTGATTTCATGCAGGCTCAATTGCACAAGAAATATGATCTGCGTTCATCTATAAAGAGGTCAAGGGGGCAAGGTTAAAATGAAGGTATGTCCTCCCTAGAGCCTCCTATGTTAACCGATAAGGGAAAAGGGCTTTTAGAGACGATTATTCAAAAGAAGAAGGGGTCCTCAGACCCAAAATTCCATAAGCCTAAAGCCCTCCAAGAAGAGAAAGCACCTCCCCCTTCAAATGCCATCTATTAAAAGGAAAAGGAGTTGGTAGGAGCTACCACTACAGAAAAAGGCCCTGCCATCTTTAATCTTCAAAAAGAGCTTGAGAAAGTCAAGATCTCGGTCTTGTTATTGGAACTCCTAAAACAACCCACCTATAAGGCCCAAATTTCTTAATTCATGTTTCCATCTGCTTCAGGCCAACCTTCTGAAAATTTAAACCTCCAAGAAGAAAGGCCAATGGTCGTCTTTGGACCTCATTGTTAAGAATAAGACCCCTTCACACCACCTTTCTATGTCACTCTAGTGGTCCATGACCTCCTACTCCATAATTGTATGTTGGACTCAGGCGCTTCTCACAATTTAATGCCACTATTATTAATGGAGCAACTAGGCCTAGATATAACCAGACCTTACAAAGATCTCTATTCTTTTGACTCTAAAAGGGTAAGGTGCTTGGGTGTGATAAAGGACTTGGTGGTGAATTTGGCCAAAATCCCAATGAAAAGTGTAATGATGGACATTGTAGTAGCTGATATCCCTACAAGGTTCGCTATGCTTTTGTCTAGATCTTGAGCATCAAAGATTGGAGGTTCCATCAAACTGGATCTTACTTATGCTACCATTCCCATCCTTGGTGAAGAAAAAAGGTGATTGTACAGGGAATCAAAGTTTGTCAAAACAGTCATGAGAGTTGATTTCCCAAACAATTCTCTAGTGTATGGGAACGAGAGGGGCCTCTCCTGCTTAATGCTAGAAGAGGATGACTTTATTCTAGAAGAAACACAGGTACAACTTGCATCCAGAATAGATCAATAGCTCAAAGATTGCATGTGTGTCTAGAAGTTGTACTTTGATGGTGCAAATTCTAAAGAAGGAAATGGAGTTGGAGTACTATTGATATCTCCATAGGGTAGCTCGATTCCCCTCTCATTCAAATTGGAATTTGAGGCAACAAATAAAGTGGCAAAGTATGAGGCACTACTACTAGGCCTACAAGCAGCAAATAATTTGAACATTGAATGCCTAACTGTGTTTAGAGACTCGGAACTGGTAGTGATGCAAATCAAAGACCAATGTCAAACTAAGCACCCCCGGCTGAGGGCTTGCAGAAATGAGGTTTGGGGTTTGATTGACAACTTTCTACTTTGGAGATTTTTGTCATGAGGATTTTCATTATGAGATCTCGGAGTAACCACGGTGTTCATTTAATGTCCAATTCTTACCAAGGGAAGGAAATTGAATGATTGATTCCTTGGTTATGGCTGCGAGTAATTTCAATCCACCACAAAATCCACTCCTTAGGTATGAAATTGAAGTTAGGTACAGACCCTTAGTGCCTTACAATGTGAAACACTAGCATGGGTTCGAAGATGATGAACAGATCAAGCATTTCATGGATTTCGTTGGGTAATTTTCGAATTTGGTGATTGACCAAGAAGAAGAATAAGTAACAGAAGAACATCCAACCTCTTGTGAGGAAACTATTGCAGGGCACAAAGTTTTGCAGCTAAAGGGAAATGTCATTCCCCATGGTCTAGTTCCTTTGGAGAGGATATTCAAATCCAACGACGTGACTTCAAAACCTATTGGACAGGTGGAGGATTGCAACATCTGCTTGGATAATGAGCCCCGAATGATCAAGTTGTCAAAAGCTATCCCCATCCATATAAACAAAGGTACTTAAATCTCTTTAAAACCTATAAATATGTTTTTGCTTGGTCATATGAAGATTTGAAGACTTTTGATACTAATGTTATTCAACATAAGATTCCCTTAAAGAATGGAATGAAGCCTTGTAAGCAGAAACTCAGGCAAATCAATCCCCTTTTACTCCCATCCATTGAGAAGGAAGTGAGAAAGTTTCTTCAGGCCAAGATCATTGTACCATTGAGGTACTCAAAGTGGGTGGTAAACCTAGTTCCTGTCAGGAAGAAGAATGGAGAAATAAGACTGTGTGTGGATTTTATAAAACTCAATAGAGCTTCATTGAAAGGCAATTTCCCATTCTTGAAAATGGATTATATATTTACAGAAGGTAGTTGGCTAAGATCAAATATCCATGATGGATGGTTTTTCAAGGTATAATCAGGTAGCAGTCCATCTTGACGATCCGAATAAAACTGCATTCACCACACCTTGGGGGACCTTCATGTATGCAAGAATGCCATTCAGCCTTATAAATGCAGGTGAAACCTTCTAGAGGGCAGATATAGCTTTCATGGGAGAACGGGATAAATTTTTAGTGGTCTACTTGGATGATATCATTGTTTTTTGCTAAAACTGATGAAGAACACATTGAACATCTGAAACTCACTTTTGAGAAATGTAGGAAGTATGGGATGTCTCTAAATCCAAAGAAATCTCAGCTCGCACTGAGTGAAGGGAAGTTGATGGGGCATATAGTAGAATAGGAAGGGGTGAAGATCAATCCTAAGTGTGTAGAAGCCATCATTCACATTTCCCTACCAAGAAATAAAAAGGAGGTCCAAGTATTCTTGGGAAGGATTGACTTCTTGAGAATATTTATACCTAATTATGCAGAGATAGCGAAAGGCATCACTAAGATGTTGAAGAAAGGGAACGAAGCAAAGTGGAGCCCAGATTCTCGAGAATCATTTTGTAGGATCAAGGGACCTTTTGTAGAAGCTCTTGTGCTAGTCAGCCCGGATTATTCAATGCCATTTTACATCTTTTCTTTTGCCTCCCCTCATACTATAAACATTGTGTTATTATACAAGAATAAGGAAGGTCAAGAGTAGCCTATGGCATTCTCCAGCCAGGTGTTGCAGGGCGTCGAACTGAAATATAACATCTTGGAAAAACAAGCTTATGCCCTGGTCAAACCTTTGAAGTCCTTTAGAGTTTATGTTTTACACTCTAACATTATGGCTTATGTTCCAACAGTTGTTGTTAAAGACATCCTGGTGCAAGGGGACAGTGATGGAAAAAAAAGTAAATGGATTGCAAAAATCCAAGAGTATGGCATGGATATCAAGCCCACTAAACTCATTAAAGGAAAGGGATTGGCAAAAATCTTATCAGAGTCCAATTTCCATGCCTTGGGGATTAACCTGTTGACAGAGGAAGATGAAGGGGGGATGCAGAAACTGTTGATCAAGACATTGGTCCAAAATTTTCTTATCAAATATGAAACCTATGCCTGGTATAAGGATGTCATCCACTATCTGTTATTCTTGAGGTGCCCAGCGAACATGGATAAATCCAAATACAAATCATTAAGGTTACAAGCCCAGAACTTTGTTATATCCAATGGGCAACTATACTGGAAAGACCCGAAGGGTGATTGATGATTTCCATAGTGGCGTTTGTGGGGGGCACTATAACTGGAAGACCATTATGCATAATACATTGAAAGCAAGATTATATTGGTCTAAACTATTTGGAGAAGTTCACTCTTATGTTCAGGCTTTCCAGCACTGTCAAGTGTTCATTTAGAAGTACAAGTTAGCCACACTCCCCTTAATCCCTATTCGTATAGAAGATCCTTTCAAGAAATGGGGACTGGACTTTATCGGAGAGATACACCCCCCTTCCAGTGGCCAACACAAGTGGATACTCATGGCCACAAACTATTTCATAAAATGGGTGGAAGCAATCCCAGCTTGAGATGCAATAGACGCATTGGTCATAAAAAAATTGGAGGAGAATATCTTGGCCAGGTTTGGGTGTCCTGTGAAAATTGCAACTAATAATGCTCAGAAATTCACAAACTTCTGACAAAAATTCAATATTAGAGTTGACCACTCTACTACCTACTATCCTCAGGGAAATGGACTAACTAAGTCTTCCAACAAAATAGTGAGGATTCTGAAGAAAACAATTGCAAAAAGCCAAAAAAATTTGGACTCCTGACTAAAACTTGCCCTATTGGCTAAAAGGGTCACTCTAAAAAAATATGCAAGGAAATCTCCTTTTGAATTGTTATATGGGAAAGTGCCATATTCCCTATACAACTCGCTATACCAGTTTCCAAGATGCTACGAGATGTGGAAGAAGAACCAAACTCCCTGACTAGAAGGATTAACTAACTAGTGGAGATCCAGGAGAAGAGAGAGCAGGTAAACTACAGGTTAATCACCGACCAGTAGAAGATGAAATATGTGTTTGATAAGAAGGCTAAAGACAGACCTTTCCAACCAGGAAATCTAGTTTTGAGGTGGGATATGAGAAGAGAAAATAAAGGGAAACATGCAAAATTTGATCCCTTATGGTGTGGACCCTTCAAGATTGTTGAGTCAAAGGACAACAATACTTTTTTGTTGGAAAACTTGGAGGGTGAAATGCTTGAGCTACCTGTAAATGGGAAATTCCTCAAGCTTTACTTCTAGCACTAAGAGGTTCATTTCTCACCCATTATACATACATGTGAGCCATTGTAAGATATCATTAATACTTTAAGTTTTTTATGTTTCTGTTTTATTTTTGTATACTTGAATAAAATGACTCCATGCCCAATTGATAAAAAGCTACTAATCTGCAGGTTCTCGGCACCTTTCTAGCAAGGCATTATAGCCAGGTGGACCCAATGTTGTCACCTACTGTAAAATATGTTTTCAGCTGTCAAAAGAGTGCTAAAGAGCATAGAAGTTTGTATTCATCTCCCAAGCCTCAAAGGGACTCAAAATCTAAATCAAACCATCTCCATTGGAAAGTGCTTTGAATAAGATTTCCAAAGTCCAAATATGGGCTCCTGGATCAAAAGTTATGTTCTTTTGAATTTCAAAGATTAAAGCCTCAAAGAAAGAAGGAATGTCATAAGTCTAATATCGGAGATCGCATATTGGAGGTCCCGCGATGTGGCATATCGGGGCATCAAATATAATATCTTTGATATATCGAAGGTCCTTCATCCTAGAATATCGGAGACAGCAATCAGAGGACCCAACAATCAGGCATATCAGCAATCGACGATCGCAAATAAGAATTACAAGCACAACAGCGTATCGCAGAGGTGCAATATCAGAACATCGCAGCATCAGGTAGATTGCCACATCAGCAATTGGAGGATCATAACTCTTGAACGCGTGAACCTTGAAAAAGTGTCAATAGTGTAAAATCACCAGGGGACCCAAAAATAAATTTACAAAGGATTTTCCTATAAAACCAAGGGCAAATGGGCCCTTTTCTCTCTCCTCCAATAGCACGCGTGGAAGCTTTTGGTTGGTCCCGATAAGCATGATGTGGTGGTACGGAGTTCCATGTAGCAGTCTATTTTGGCATTTTGAGGGGGCTATGGGGGCATATATGTGCAACATGTGTCACCTCTCAGGGAGTGCCACGTGGCAGCGATGACATCAAGTCGGCAATATCATATCGGAGGTTGATGGATATTGGTACTTTACAGCAATGCACACTTGAAAAACGTCGATAAAGGGACTCTGATACAAGGTTGGCGCACAGTTGTGAGAAGAGTCAAAAAACCAAAGGCGTAGGGTTAGGGCTAAATGCAGAGGGCTATCAACAATCAAAGATATGAGCATGTCACAACTCCCAAAGTAAAACCCCAGTTGGAAATCGCCGATAAGAGGGCTCTAATATTCAGCCAGCACATGATTGCTATAGGAAATTAAAGGAAAGGGATGTTATGTAGTTTACAAAGGAAAAAGGCCCCCAGGCAGGAACAAAGGGCCCTAGCACCCTAAAGCTAAGCACTTGGTCATAGCCCCCGTTCAGATGAAGAGAAATGCAAAAAGGGGCTAAAACAAAGGGGGCCAAAGGATCCTGTAACTTGCCTTTTCTGCAATGCCAATAATGAGAATCTCCAATGCAGTGTTATGGAAATGTTATGGGGTATATCCAGCCTCGCGAGTGTTATACAAGAAGTTTAGAGGGATGGATGAGTCAACAGCATCAATTCTTGAGCAGCGCAAAGGCCATCACCATTGATCGCTCCCAACTCCATAAAATGGGAAATTTATTCAGTTCAGGCAAAAAGCGATAAGGAGACAGACCGAGTAACAGAAAGAGGCACCTTATGGCAGATACGTGGCTTGATCAGAGGCCATCACAGGAAGTGGCGCGGAGTTATTTTGGCTATAGTCATCATTCAATTTTTTCCCGTGTTTTTTATTTTGTTTTTTTGTTATTCTGTTATGAATGTATTTTAAAGAAGGAATCATTCAATTGCAATGATTTGAGCGACAAATCCTTCGCACGCCGAGACAGCTAGTCTATCAGACGACTCAAGCTCAAACCAAGATATTTTGTAACAATTTTACAAATCTCTCCCACTCCTTCTAAAACGGGAGGAAGAAACACTTAAGAGAGGTTCCTCAATTCTGCAAGCAAGAGGCTTGAATTTCGTGGTTCCACATTGGTTCTATTTTCTTGTTCATGAGAGAATTGAGTGATAAGTGTTGAATGTCTATGGACTAGTGATTTGGAACAATCTCCGTGTAGGTTTTAACCCCGTACAGAAATTACCTGCATACGAATTCTAAAACACATAAAATAAACAATGTGAGAGCATAACACATAAAACACATATACATAGATATTTTCCCTTGGATCCCAAAACCGGGCTACCAGATTGATTTTTCATTATGTTCCTTTCAATGTTATAATACATATTTATACATGTCGAAGCATCCAATACCATGGACCGAAAACCATCATGTCAAAAACCATGGACAGAAAACCATTGCGTCCAAAAACATGTGCAAAAATCATGCACAAAACCATAGGTGGGTCCGCCCAACCTAACATAGGTTCAAAAACCAAAAATTTCTGGGGTGCTGCCCCAAACCCCATAGAGTGGGGTTACCTGCACCCCTCAAACCCCCTGTGACGCCCCGCTCCTCAATCAGCGCAATGAACGGGGGCTTTGCCCCCCCTCTAACCCCCCGGTTAACTACGTGGGCTAGTCGTGGAAAGAATATAACACAACCCAACATTTTCCCACTTGTTGTTTTCTTTCCACAGTTGGCCACAAGAGATCTTAGTCATTTATCCATCCCTGCAATGTCCATTGTTTCTCTACACCAAGAGAACTTCTCAGAGCTCACATATTTTTTCAATGCATCTATTTATTCTTCAAAGTGTCCACCTTTACCAACAACACCTTTTTGTCTTTTATCATATCCCTCACAAAGTGAATTGAAATCAATGTGCTTTGTCTTTGAATGGTATGCAAGGTTCTTTTCCAAGAAAATTGCACTTTGGTTGTCATAGTCTATCCTTATAGCTCCCTGTACTAACCCCATACTTGAACACAATCTCTACAACCAAACTGCTTCCTTGCTTGCATGAGTGGTTGCTATGTATTCTACCTCTGTAGTTGATAGTGCCACTACAAATTGTTTCTTACTCATCCAACTGACCGCACCTCCAAATAGGTTAAACACATACCAACTTGTAGATCTTCTCTGATCCAGATCTCCATCCCAGTCTGCATCAACAAAGCCATGAATATCCAACACTTTGTCCAATCCTGGTCTTTCTTGGTAGCACAAACCATAATCACTAGTGCCACACAAATACCTAAAAACCCACTTCACTGTTGTCTAATGCTCCTTTCCTAGTTTTGACATAAACCTACTCAATACTCCCACTGCATGTCCAATGTCTAGTCTAATACATACCATTGCATACATTAGGCTACCGACTACACTTGTATATGGAACACGGGACATGTCCTCTTCCTCTTCTTGTGCCTTGGGGCATTGTTCAGCAGATAACTTTACACCTATAGGAATAGGAACCTTCACCGGTTTACTATCCTGTGTATTAAATCTCTGCAATATTGTCTCGACATACTTCCTCTGATTTAACCAAAGCTTCCTCTTTGCCCGATCTCTTTTAATTTCCATGCCCAAAATATAGTTTGCAGCACCAATATCTTTCATGTCGAATTTGGAGGACAATTGGGTCTTCAAATCCTGGATAATTTCTTGTCATTTCCAACCAACAACATATCATCCACATACAAGACCAGATAAATAACACGGTCACCAATTAATTTAAAATACACACAATGATCTGATTTGCTTCTGGTGAAGCCAAGTCCCCGTATAAATGTATCAAATTTCTGATACCACATCCTTGATGACTATTTTAACCCATACAGAGACTTCTTTAACTTGCATACCAGTTCTTTCTTACCCTTCACCGCAAAGCCTTCAGGTTGCTTCATGTAGATTTCCTCTTCCAAATCCCCGTGAAGAAATGCTGTCTTCACATCCATCTGTTCTACCTCATAATCAAAAGCAGCAGCAACAAATAAAAGTAATCTAATAGAAGTTACCTTGGCAACAGGAGAAAAAATATCACCAAAATCAATTCCCGGCACCTGGGAATAACCTTTTGCTACCAATCAAGCTTTGTATTTTTCCACCTTCCCTTCTGCATTTGTCTTCTTCTTGAACACCCATTTGTTGCCAATGGGTTTCCTTCCAGCCAGCAACTCCACCAAATCACAAGCCTCATTTTTGTGCAAAGATTCCATTTCATCAACCATGGCCTCTTTCCAGAGTTTTCCATCCTCTAAATCCACTGCTTCCTTCACAGTTCTATGATCATCATCCGTAATAGATAAAGCAAAATTTGAACAGAAAGCAGATGGACTATACCTTTCTGGTTGCCTTCTTTCTCGAACTGATCTTCTTACACCTGGAGTTTGTGGCTCTTCATCTTCTGAATGCTCCTCTATTGTAGAGTTTGATTCTTCTTCCTTTATCTCAAACTCTATCTTCTCAAATTCCTTTGGTTGGACTTCATGTTTAATAACATCTTTCACCTCTCTGAACACCACATCTCGATTGTACACAACCTTCCTTGTTACTGGGTTCCAAAGCCTATAACCCTTTAAACCATCCTTATACCCAATAAAGATGCACTTTTCAGATTTACTATCCAACTTGGTTCGTTTCTCCTTTGGAACATGTACATATGCATCACATCCAAATACCCTCAGATGTGAAAGAGAGAGTTTCTTACCAATCCATACCTCTTGTGGAGTTTTATCCTCCAACACTGATGAAGGTGATTTGTTGACTAGGTAACATGTTGTCTCCACCGCCTCTGCCTAGAATTCTTGTCCTAACCCAGCACCACTGAGCATGCTTCTTGTCCTTTCCATCAACGTCTTGTTAATTCTTTCTGCAACTCCATTTTGCTGAGGTGTATGTGGAGTAGTCTTCTGCCGTGCTATACCACACTTCTCACAGAATTCTTCAAATTCCTTACTGAAAAACTCTCCACCGTTATCTGTCCTCAACACCTTTATCTTCTTCTCTGTTTGGTTTTCCACCAGAGCCTTGAATTCTTTAAACTTGTCAAAGACTTCAAATTTCTTCTTAAGGAAATATATCCATGTATTCCTTGAGAAGTCATCTATAAATTATACATAGTACATAGACATACCCAGTGATGGAAGCTTCACAGGTCCAAACATGTCACTATGCACAAGCTCTAATATATGTTTCACTCTTTTACCACCAAAGGGGAAACTCACCCGATTCTGCTTCCCATATACACAATTTTCATAGAAACAAAATCCAGAGAGCTACTACTCATACCTTCTACCAGACATTTACCATGAAGTATTCGAAGGCCCTTCTCTCCAATATTGTCCAAGCCTTTGATGCCACAGCATGGTCTTCTCTCTAGAGACCACTAGATTTTCTACTCCATTTTTAGGAACCATAGAACTATTGCACCCGTCAACAACAGTGCTACCTTGCAGCTTTACAGAGTTCCAATCCGAACCCCCGCATCAATACCAGTGCTCCTCGAACCATCTTGCAGGTATCCTTCTCGAACACTGTCTTTACACCTGCATCATCCAACTTGCTTACAGAAATCAGATTTCTGGCCAACGCAGGAATATGCAGAACACCCGGAAGGGTTCTACCCTTCCACCTTGCAACTTCAAGTTTACTTTTCTGTGACCAATGATTCTAGCCTTCCTATCATCTCCTAGGAGTACATCACCACCATTGTATTTCTCATACTCGCAGAACCACTCTCTATGGGGAGCGAAGTGAAAGGATGCACCTGAATCAATCAAACATTCCTCATGATCTACATGTGTACTTGAAGAAGCCAAGTACACATCCCCACCTTCATCTGAGGTGGTTTTTGCCTCTGCAAAATGAGCATCATCAGATCCCTTTCCTTTATCAGGAGCTTTAGATTTACAGTCCCTTTTGTAGTGCCCTTCATTTCCGCATTTCCAACACACCACCTTTACAGATTGTCATGGAGATTTAGATTTCCCTCTGGATTTAGATCTCCCACTTGATGACTTATTTTTGTTTCTGTTCTAGGGTCGTCCTCGTATAGACAAGGCATCACCATTTTGGCTCTCCATATTTTTCTGTCTCATCTCCTCCATCAACAAGGCTGAGATTATTTCATCAAACTGCAAGGCAGTTGCATTGCTACCTATTGCAATAACCAAACTATCCCATGAACCTGGTAGAGAACACAACAAACTGATGCACTTATCTTCATCTGAAATTTTAATATCAACAGATGCTAATTGACTTACCATAGTATTAAATGCATTTAGATGCTCTGTCACCGAGTCTCCATCTTTCATCCTCAGTTTATACATCTTTTTCCGCAGGAACAATTTATTTTCCAGAGACTTAGATTGGTACAAAGTCCCTAACTTGTCCCACAAAGCCTTTGTCGTAGCTTCCCCTGATACATTCAACAATATTGAATCTGAGACACACAATCGTATTATTCTCTTTGCCTTCCAATCCAACTTCTTCCATTCTTCATCGGACGCTCCCGTTGGTTTAGTACCTAGATCTACCATGATCCACTAATCTTTATCCACCAATAGATCCTCCATCTTGAGTTTCCACAACTCAAAACTCTGACGATTAAATTTCTCGATCTCTATCTTTCCATTGTTCACCATCTTCTTTCACCACCAGAATCGATCTCGTAGATCTCCCACTAAACAGGGTCTACTACAGGCCCGAGCAAAACCCTTCAGCAACAAAGGCGTCCCCTTGAAGCTAAAACAGCTCTGATACCAAATGTAGGTTTTAACCCCATACAAAAATTACATGCATATGAATTCTAAAACACATAAAATAAACAATGCGAGAGCATAACACATAAAACACATATACACAAATATTTTCCCCTTGTTACACAATGATTTGTCACCGTTGGTCACCGTCCCTGTTACCCTTGTTTTCGTACATTGGAGGACACATTTATGGACCTGTGACCAGTGACATAACCTAAAAACACTTGCATCATGTTCCCCTGAGTATGTACTTCATGTTCCCAGAAGACACCTTTTGCAGATTATCCCTAATAAGTGCCTTTTTTCCATTAGCGCGGGTTCACAGTGTCTTACCCGCGCCAATGACTCAATTCCTTAAAAGGGGGCGCGCCCATTAACGCTCTGTCATAGAGCAAAGCCCGCGCCACCTAATTTTGGTTATGATTTTTAGCCAGTGCGCACTCATATGTTTTTTCCTCTTTGTTCGTGGAGTTCTCTGAGGGAAAAATCCTCATGAAAGTGGTCGAGTGTCATCTTTTTATCCATGACAACTAAGTTCAGTGGCTATTCAGGGATAATGCTAATCTTCAATAGGTGTCCTGATACAATGCACACTCCTTCCTCCTCCATCTATAAATGACTGTCCTCCTGCATTAAACCAACTAGTTTTTGCTAGAGCTATTGTGAGTGCTGAAGTAATGCTGGAGTGATAGTGAGAATTGTAAAGTATAGAGGGGTTATGCTGCCAAAATATTGAGAGATAAGAGGTCACTTTGCAAGGCGTATTTAGCTGCTTTCCCAGTCAGAGGAGGTTCAACGTCAGAACCTTTGGTTGTAATCTTTCTCTGTTTTTACTCATTAATAGAC
>APFE030903807.1:0-10170 GCA_000404065.3 Pinus taeda | reverse complement strand
AATAATATTGTAGGGGCACAACAATAACAATAGTGGGCTTCTGTGGGGCACAATAATAACAACATGGGGTCAACATGGGCACAACAAATAAGGGGGTTTCACTAATAACAATAAGGGGCTACACTAGTAGTATAGGGACTTAACATCATAAAATTGGGAAAATAAAAGGGTTTCATAATTTCCCACCCCTTTAAGGAATACCATCCTTGGTATTCTATTATTATACACAAAACAAGGATATTTGACTCTCATGACATCCTCCAATTCCCAAGTGACTTCTTCTACTCCATAGTGTTTCCACTGCAATATAACTTGCACAATGGTTTGGTTTAGTAGTAGTGTTTATTTCCTTCCTAGTTTGCATTATGGTTCTGGTTTGAACTCTTCTTCGGGTTCCACTTAAATCACAGCCCAAGCATTACCATGATTATAGTCATAAACATAATTTTTAAGAAAATATACATGAAATATTTCTTGAGATTTAATGTTTAGAGGTAAAGCAAGTCTATAAGCTACTGGCCCAAGTCTTCACAAAATATCAAATGGTCTATAATAGCAAGGTGAAAATTTGACACAAGTTCCATTGTCAAGGAAATTCTATGAATTAATTTAGAGATGCACATGAAATCCAACTTTGAAATATTTGTGAACTTTGTTCTTGTTTGCATAGCTCTCTTGGCAATCTTGAGCTACCTTCAACTTTTGTTTGATCAATAAATCTTCTTTCCCCTTCTCTTATAACATATCAGGTCCAAGAATAAATCTATCCATTGGATGATATAGACTAATAGGTGTATGAAATTTTTGGCCATACATTTCTTCAAAGGAACTCATCTTCAATTATTCTTGATAGCTATTATTATAAGCAAACTCTACCAATGGCTACTACTACTCCCATTTCCATTCCAAAATTGGAATAGATTAAAACAAACTCATTGGATTCTTATGTTCACCCTTGACTTGCTAACATTCCAAGCATATAACAATGTACTTAGTGATCTCTCTCTTTTTTTTTGGCCAAAAATAATTCTTCCTTACTGTTGTTATCATTTTTTGATACCCTGGGTGTCTGTAACAGGGAAAATTTTAAGGATGGAAATTTATCTTAAAGTTTAGAAACCTTGGTGAATCCAACTAGTCCATAATATGAAATCTATAAAATGTTTGGAGATATTTTTTGTAAAAATATTCAAATTTATAATATTTTTACAGAGTCTATATATAATTTTTTGGCGATTTTTAAGCTAAAATAATTTCATTTTATAAAATTTGGGCAAATCATTTTTACAAAAAAATGGAAATTAGCGAATCTTTTTTTTGGAAAAAGTATAGAAAATTAGCTCGTGGGCGAATATTAGCCCCTAAAATTTTCCCTGGTCTGTAATATGGTTCTTTATGCAATTCATCCATGATCAACTTCTTTAATTCCTTGGAATTTGGCACATACAACCTGTTGTTATATAAAAATAGTCCATCATTTGTTATTTGATTTCCCACACAAATAGAGCCTCATTTTCCTTATAATAAGCATTCCTTAATTTGTTGAGAGTGTTCATCATGTTTTAAGGCAGATTTTATCATAGATTTCAAGCTAGGTTTAGTTGAACTAATTGTTGCAATTTGATTCATTTGTAAATTTGACTTAAATCATATGTCATACAATTTTACTTATGGTATACTGATGAAGTATAGGTGCACTATATGTGCTATAAGTTATTTCTTATGTCGTTATGTTCTTGTTAGGATCTAAACTTAAGATTAGTATGGAGATGGTGTTGTTAATTATATTAGTGTCTTAATCCCTAAAGTTATCAGCTAATTTCTTAGGATTTATTCTCTATTGAATCTGTTTATGGATGATATGAGAGTGAATCTAGACTTTACTTGTGTTAGACTTTTTTGAGTTTTTGTCTTGAATTTTTATGTTGCAGCCAAATCTGATTTACTAAGTGCAAGAGACATCTATTCTATAAAACAACAAAGGAATATTGTCTGAATTCAATTGCTAATGAGAAGACTCTCACTCTTTTACTTATTCAATTTCATCCAAACAAGACATTATGAACAGCAACTACGCTATGAAGTAAAAATAGTTGGACTACACTAGATAAAATGAAAATGAAATAGACCATATTGTACCAGATAAAAATCAAATCAAATGGAAGAGTTAAACTAGGTATAAAGCAAAGGAAATTGCTTCTCCATACAACAATTCAATGGTAAATTCATCATATTTCATTTCTTCACACAAAACGGAGTATTTAATTAAAGAAAGAGATCTAGGTGCAATCAATTAAAGACCTGTTACTAGTCACAAGGGCCCTCCACGAGTCAGCTAACAATCTCCAATCAATGTGGCGTATACAAACATAAAACCAAGTCTATTACTTGCAAAATGAATCTTAACAAAATTTTCTCAAAAATTACATAATCTGGCGTGCACCCCAAACACAATGCAGCCATAGTTTTTAGAATAAGCCTTCGGCATAACAGTATGAGAATTTCAAGCCTAAATATCTTTATTTCAATCAAAATATATCACTAAACAATCGATTTTCTATTCGGAAAATCAAATCGATAAGATTTCATTGAAACTGGGCTTCTGTCCCGGTGACAATCTCGTAGTTGACTTTGGGGGTTGACTATGGTATCCTATAACCATCTTGATGAATTGGTTAGAGGGAATAGGAAGGAATCCACGAGGGGACCATTTCTTATCAATTTGTATCTTTCTTCTTTGAGTTGGAGCTTTTGAACCTTGCGAACAATGGAGTCAGCTACAGAAATCTGGATTAGCTACAGAAACAGACCAATTCCGTAGATGAATGCATACTTTAACAAAACAATAGGGTATATAGACAAACATGAAGAGGAAGACATGTAATTGCTTACATTTAACAAAACCGTGTGTCTATTTCATTATTTAGGTGATAAGTATAGGAAAAAGGGAGGAAATATAGGCAAAAAAGGATGTCAAGGTAAGACAATCTTTGGAATCTACAAATTTCCCTTAGAATATTATGTTTTCTATTAAATATTTACCTGCATATTTATTTACCTGCATATTTATTTGAATGTCTTTTTCAAGCCAAAATAATCATCTAGAATACTATACATAGGTTTATTATTAGTATCCCTAAAAAAATACCCTAATTTGGTAGTGAACCATAAGTTCACCTTTAAGATGAGAAAAAGAAGCCATCACAACCTAAGAGTAAGAAGTGATTTTTATTTAGTATTCTAAAAATGTTAACGGTTATATATTTCTTCAATCTCATTCAACATAAATTATTATCACGAGACATTTCAAATTTGATTAAAATCTCTTAACCTTTATACAATAGATGGAACCATTAAAGACATTTTTTTAGGAATGCCAAATTATGCATGCAAGTCAAATTAAAGTAGACAATAGATGGAACCATGGAAGACATAAGATCAACTTAGTTTCTAAAGTTTACCTTTCTTTTTATGCAGGATTTATGACTGTGGACAGAAATATCTCCCCTAGGTTTTGTGGCTAACCTAGAACAACATAATGGCAAAGGACCCAATGTTTTCCTTAAAGTAGATGAGGGGAAGAAACCTACTTGGAATCTGTCGTATGTTTCACTCCTTTTTTGGCTTGAATGCTCTAATCTTAGCTATAGCTACTAAAATTAGAACTTGCACATCTAGTCAACACAAGCCAAGAAACTATGAGATGTATGTAGCATCATCTATCTAATTCATTCAACAAATCAACATGGCATTGAAATATATGAAATAAAGACATCACATATACGAAAACAAAAGAGATTTTTGTATTGATATAAATGGAGTGAGTAACAACCATAAATAGGTGTTGATCTTGTAGAAGAGCTCTCCAAGTTGTTGACTTATCCTTCCTCTGTCACAAATTGTGCCTCCAATCACCCTATATTCATGAAATAATAACTCTCACAATAGCAACATAAGGGTAGAATCACTCTCCAAAAGCCAACCCCTTGCATATGGAAAGCTCTAAATATATATAGGACTGATGTAAGTTGGGTGTTCTTATTCTTTTACTAACTTTGGGATTTAGATACACTCTTCATGGGAGGATGAGATCTAAGGGTAAGGGATGGAAAATCCAAGGTGGGATAGGATAGGATTTAAATTTTTTTATTTGAGGTAAATGGTTACAATGGATCTTGGAATCTTTTAGAAATGGAGCCTTCAAGATTCTCTCTCTTTTTCCCAGATTTCTAGAACCAACGCAGGTGCAATGGGGAGTAACTTATAGGTGATCAATGCAGGCCACAATGGAGAAACATGTAGGTGAACGTTGTCTAGCAAGAGGCTAGGGTGCATTGGTCTTAAACCTAGCTCAAATGATGCAGTTTAGAGCAACAAATCTAGGGAATGAGAGAGTCATGTATAATGATTTGTGGAATGATGATGTGAATGGGGAATAGGATGTTGATTGATCCCATTAGGAGGTTTATTGATCAAATGAGACAAAATAGGCTATAACAGAGTACCCCCTAAAGAACAAAGTCAGATATTATGACTATTTACTAAATCTCTTTACCTTCTGACAAGTCTAAATCAAGAACAACCAGCGAGATCATATTCAGTTACAATACATTTACATCATGACATCCTTTTGCTGAGGGAGGCATACCCATATTCAGCACATAATCTAACATTACAAGGATAGTGATAGAAATACATGTCCACTGATGACTGATGGTGGACCCATGACTTGATGACTGTCTACATTATCATAGCCATCATACATAGTGATCTTTATATAATTCTGAAATCCTAGTCTAGATCGCAGAAACTAAATCCGGGCTATTCTATCTCGTTCACATGACTAATCAACATACGAGTCTAACCATGTGAATTAATGAGCTGAATTTGAACATGGTAGACACCATCTGATTATAGCCTTAATGATTTAAGCCATTAATAGATGCGAGAGAAATGACTGATGATGTTAATGGCTCTTAGGGTACTCAAGTACAATCTGTATGGTGTGAATACATGAGTTGATGTCAAACACCACACAAAATATTTCAAGTGAAGGCCACTGATGTAAACCCATCACCGAGAGCAAGGAAACTTTCCATTTATGTATGTAAGCACCAAGGTATCGATGGGTGTTTCTAAGTCAACTTCCTGGATAATGTCCTGATGTTGACAAGAAGCGACCCATCGTAGGAGGGCCTTGATGTATCCCCCATCAACAACACAAAATGGGTATCATGATTGAGATAAAATGATTTTGATATTGAATTGGATTAGGAAAGGAAAACACAGAATGAAGGCTTAAGAGTATTGTAACGGATATCAACTAAATGACCTCTCTTGAATACACCAGCGACACTGAATGGAGTTGGCAGCATTGAGCCAAAACCAAAATGGAGGTTCTGAAAATGGTATGATAGCCAAAAGACAAGAATATTACCCAAACTAACAGCCATAGATATGAAATGGAAGACTTTCATGTTCAAGAGTGACTCACTACCATTAATAAATGGAGTGCCCTAATTTTCTAATTTTCCCAACCATACTTGTTAGTACCTCTTTATTTTTTAACAAGATTGAGGAGGATAACATATGCTTGATCTGTAATTCCTTCCTTCAGATGAAACCCTCAAAGTATATTTAATAAACCCTAAGAAGGAGTGGTTTGGTCCCGTCATGATTATCGTTGTTTGATGTTTCAATGAGTCCAACGAAGGTGAAAACTCAACTTCTTTTTCATGTTTAGAGAGTTTGAAAAAGAGGCGAAAAATAAACATCAATATGTCCCTTTTCATAGTTAGTCCCTTAGGTCTGAAAAGGTAGAAAAAAATACCTAAGAGAACCTCTTAGCCATGTTCGACTAAGGAATTCCTTTTTCATAGTTAGTCTATCTTAGCTTGGAAAAGGGGTAAACTTATACTGAGTAGATGTCTTTTCATTTACTTTTACGAGTTTGAAAAGACAAGTGCTTGAAAATATTTTCATGTTTTGGGAGTCTAAAAAGAGTTGAAAGAGGACTCCAAGGGGTTCCTTTTTTGTAGGTTTAAAGAGCCTGAAAAAAGAGATAAAAGTGTACTCTTCGGTCAAAATAACTTGTTTTAAAGCACAAGAAAATTTGTTAACAACTGCTGACCTGCTCATAACAACACAAAAAGGATCAAACATACCTATTTCATAGTAAAAATGAATCATCGCTATGTCAAAACATTAAATATGAATAAAATAATGAAAAATATGACCATATATACTAAAAAATGAATGTTCGCTTTCACCATTTCACATTTATCTTCACTAGTGAGAGCTCTGAGTACTTATGCCCTTGATCTTCTGTAGATGATTATGGTTAATATAGTAGACAATTTAGAGTACCATCACTTCCATATAGGAGCTAAAAGCCTTCTCTTTATTTCAGTGGTTCCATTTTATGATTTCAAGCAAAATTCCTGAGTTTTTTAGGGCACCGGGATTCCAAAATTTCACCCTAAGACTAACGCAGGCCCAGAGGGTTGAAAAGTGCATTACACCTAAGCAATGATGCACTATAGGAAGAGGTGCAATGCTTTGGTTTTATTTTTTGGGGTGAATTGGGCATAAATCTAAAGTTTGTTTATTAGTTTCTCCTCAAAATTTGTCAAGTTTTTTTTTTGCATGAAAAGGATCCTAATGAATCTATTGTTTATTTTTCAGCGGGTTCATTAGCATAAAATGTCTTTCGTATGGAAAGAAAGAGAACATGAGGAACAATATTTGAAAGCAACAAATGATCCTGCTACCATCCATAAATTAAATAAATGTGTATTATTAAAATTCTTCTGCCTTCCAGGTATGAGGCAATAGATGGAGTTGTTGAAATACCTTGTTTGTTCATGGGATGTTCGGGCACAAGAATTCAGGGTTGGGGAACATCTACTTGAGATAAAGGTATAGGATATCTATTTTCTTATAGGACTGTCCATGAGGGTTGCCACAATATCTCTCCTAGGTGGGAGAAGTGGTGGGGAGATAGTGAAATATTATATCGCCACTTATTGTAGACCTCGAGCCAAGCCAACAAAGGATGGAAGGATTAATATAAGATATGTGACCTAGTTTCCTTTGAGAAAGAATCTATTCATTATCGCAAGATTGGAAGGTACCTCCAAATTGTATGTGGAAAGTAGATCATATATGCAATACGGAGTAGAGTATCTAGAGCCAACACTCTTCTACTGGAGTGAGGGAGTTATAGTCAATATGAAAGAACACTTGACTAAAGAAAAAGAGGGAAAACTAAATAAATTTGTGTTATAACCCTACTTTCCATTCCATTATAGTGAGAGAAACCCAAAATCAACTTAACTCATTTTTTTGGCTAAAATGCATCCCTTTTCATCTTTTATTTTACTTATGTGAGATTTATCCCATGATAAAAGGGTGGAATTACATGATTGAGAAATTTCTCATAATTGATTTTCCAAAATACTATAATTATAAGATAATAATTATTTCATAATTATGATAATCGAGAAAAAACTCATAATCGTGAAAAAGATTTCTAGAGTTTGTCATTCCCAAGGAGATCAACTTGAACCACTTGTGTATGAGTTGGCTAGGGGTCCATTATTATAGAATTTTCCCAACTTCTCAAACCCCTAGGTGTCTAGATACATTCTTCTAGAGGATAGAATGAGTCTATATAATCTCACCAAGAGGAAAGGAGGAGGAGGTATCCAAACTATAGAGTGAGAGCTCTGTTGTATTGGTAGAGGAGACCATACTACAAGTTGGAGGAGAGGATCTTATTTGTTGAAGGTATACATTGATGTAATTTCACTTATATGGTTAAAAACATCTATGTTCCTTCCCCTTATGTCAGTTTTGTAATAATTTACATGTGTGATTTATAGATGTTCTGAGCTAACAATCTTCTGTGAAATATCACTTGTTATCTTTGTTTCCTTGTGTTTTTGCGCAAGATTTGGATTGATAGTGGATGAAAGAGATCGCTTAATTGGAGGGCAAGGATTATGCATGAGGCCCAAAATCCTTCACCAACCTATGAGGAGGCAAGGTACTTTCTCATACAATGTAGCATTAGAAATTGCATCGAAGCTACATGCACTACCATCTGGATTGGAGATTGATATTATATTTTCTTAGCCATTGAATTTTTGTGTTTGGTGACTTCAATCGATCATGAGATTGCGGAGCAATAACTCCTTGAAAATTTAGATGCAACAGAATCGATGCTTTCAATGAGATCATTTTTCTTTTTCCCTCCTTGCTTTTATATATCCTCTTCTTCTTTATGTCTTTTGGTTTTCTCTTATTCCCATTGAGTTATCTGTAGTTTTTTGGATTCATTTTTATCTCCATTGATTTTAATTTCTTCAAATTTAAGGTGATCTTAGATCTGGAGTTTTATTTTTGTTTTCTCTACAAGAGAATAACAAATCGTCCATTTAAAATCAAATTATAGAATTTTTTGTACATAATTTAATTAAAATAACGACATATATGTATTCCTCTCATATTTCTATCCCAAAACAAAAATTAACTAAAAATGAACTCCGTATGAGGACATTATGGCCAATTCAAAATTGGGTAGTTTTCTTTTCTTCCACCCTTGCATGTGACTTTTGTTCTATTTGTTTTGATTATTTTCTATAAAGAACTGAGTAAAAATAATTATAGAAGTGTAATCCTCTTTAAATTTTGCCTCAAACAAAAACCACCTGAAATGGAGTCCGTATGAGGAAGATATGACTGATTGAAAAAACAACCTATTTTTTATTCAATTTTCCAATTTTCGAGTTTTCTTTTAGCTTACTTGCTTGATTTTCCAGGTGTTTTCCTTCAAAACTTGTTGATCTATTAGAGACTTTTTGGATCTATTATTTTTGTTTCTATCAGCTATCAATATTTGTCATATTTGATCCATTTCTTATTAATTGGTTGGGATCTTCCATTGCTTGAGTTCTTCAAGGTTTCTCTTGAAGAATTCTTTGTGTGCTTTGGTTGAGGACTGTGTTCGCATCTCTATATCTCTATATTAGATCTATTTGGATACTTTTGGTGACTTCTTAGATCTATTTGATATCCCACTTTGGTCTTTTTTTTCCTTTGTGTGGTTTTCTCACTTATTTCAAGTTACCTATTCTCTCTCTTCTTTTGTTTTCATCACAATTGGTGGTCATGTTGTGATTGGTTGTGAAACTATCATCTAGAAAAGTTCATTTGAGTGTGTTTTTTATTGCTTATATCACTCTCATTTGATCTTGTTTAGGCCTTCCTGCCTCTATGTTCAAGGTTTTACCTTTGTAGAACATTGGCCTTAGTTGAGCCGTTGTGCTACAACCCTAGCCTATTTACATTGTCTTCCTTCTTCCACTTTTGGCTTTCGGTTTGATCGCTTTGAGTGTGTTTCTTTGATTGGTCTTTATTTTCCTAGCTGTGATTCTTTTGGAGTGCTTTGCATTCTTTCTTGGGGATTTTTTCTTTGGTTTCTTTTCAATTGCTTTGGTTTGTCTTCCTGGTTTGTTTTGGGTCAATAATTCACAAAATATTGGGATAATTTGCATAAAAGAAGATTTAGTGAGAGGTGCATCAATAGGCATTGGTGTGTTATGTATAAAAACTCTTACCCTCCTGTAGTTAGAATTCATCGAACTGAAACGAGAATTTTCATATAGTTGTATTAGGGTGACTAACTAAGAGTATTTCGCACCATAACAGTTTCATGTTGAATCCCACTTGCGTAAACAACAACCACTAAAGTAAACGTGATAATAAAATTAACTAGATTCATGTTTTATTTTTACTGGTATTACACCAACACTAGTTTAGGCTAGGGTCTTGGAGATAGGAATTTTAGTTAACTGCTTCAAGACTACAAAATCAACTTAATAGCTTTTGATAGGGAGTTAAATCCATTTGCAGTAGTGCGGTCTGGGAAGTCCTCCTCACAAAATGGTTGAGCACGAGGTCACACTTGGGCTAGGCGAGGTGGCATGACCCATTTCACTTAGTTTCAAGTGGCACGATATAGCATAATTTGCATGCATACAAATGGTGTTTTATCACTTGGGGGCCACTTGGGAGGAAACTCTCAAGGGGTTTTCTCTCTTAGCTCCTTTTTCGAGTTAAGTGTCGTGCCCTTGCATGTGGATTAGTCCTGCAATTGTCTACCCAAGT
>APFE030903804.1:0-17101 GCA_000404065.3 Pinus taeda | reverse complement strand
GCGCTTCCGGGCGGCCGCAACCTAATATGGCAGGAATCGCCATTTTCTTCCGGAATCGCGCAACCTAAAAATGGAATCGCGCTTCGGACAGCGCTTCTTGGATGCTTCGCCTCGGTGGCGCGCTTCAGGCTTGGGATCCGGGGGGGGGCGATTCCTGCAACACTGGTCAGGAGGGTATCCAACATTGTATTCAGAATTACTACTTAATAATAGAAAACCCTCAAAGTTGTTGCACCGATTTTCTCACATTGGGTTTTTCCAGGGACTATTTTGTCCAAAAATAATGGTGTCCTATGTATCTTGTTCTTTGTTCAGTTTTTTGTTTCATGTAATCAAATTTAAGGTAGTGTGGGTTGCAAAAGTAATTTACTTCAGTATTCATAAAATAACTTGAAAATGTATATTAAAATCAAGTAGAAGTGAATTCAGTTTTTGCTACAGTAGGGGTTCCTTAGGAGTAGGAATTTTCACATGGTATCAGAGCATTGATTTTGAAACAGGAAGAGCAGATCTAGCGCTGAGTAGAGAGGCCAAAAGTTGCACTTGGTAGCAATTCGAATCCCCTTGAAGGGATTGTGCAATCTTTGTCAGGAAGCAGAGATTTTGAGGAAATCTCTCTCTGGGAGAGTCAACAGAGAGGTACGATTTCCAGTTCGTGAGTTTGCAAAGGCAGAGGGAGTGATGCAGAGCCTCAGCACAGTGTTTGAAGGATGCATTTCCTGTCAGGGGAAAAATCTGTCGAAAAAGAGTGAAAACACATAGAAGGGGAATTTTCTCCTCAGAGAACTTTTCTCACCAAAAGTTTGAATTTCTCACTTGCCGGGCAGCAGTGTTAAGCAATGTCTAGAGGAATCAATTCGATAGTTTGGGTGAGATGGCATCGCATGGGCTCAGAGATTAGGACAGGTTGGAAGGAACTTCCAACTATGTCATATGGACGACGATATCGAAGCTTATGTCAAAAGTGTTGCGGTTGTTCCCATTGACAATGATCATAAGAAAAACTACAAGGCCGAGCAGGGGAAGGCAAAGAGGTTCATACCCAATGGAGTTCAAGATCATGTGGTCTCACACTTGCAAGGCAAAGATACAACCCGAGAAATGTGGGAAGCTTTGTCTTCACTATATGAAGGCTCTTCCGAACAATGGAAGATGTACCTAGAACAAAAGTTGCAGCAGACATTGATGCAGAAGGGAGAAGGGGTTAACTCCTATCTTCAACGTCTTCAGGACACCAGAGACCAACTTGCTGCAGTGGGGTCTACTCTTAAGTCTACCATGATAGTAAGGACGACCCTGAATGGAATCTCGGATGAATGGCAAGTCTTCTTCCAAAGTATATTAGGCAAGGAAAGACTACCTTCATGGGAGGAGATGTGGACAGCCCTTCAATAGGAGGAATTAAGGAGGGTCCTAGTAAAGGTCAACCTCAATGGCAGCAATGGGAGTGGCATGAAGACCAAGGAGTAGGAGGAGAACGCATCTCTAGCATCAAAGGGATAGCAAAAGCCGAAGCGGAAGAAGGACATTTCGAAGGTGAAATGTTTTAGATGTGGCGAGATGGGCCACTCTGCATCCCAGTGTCCTTTGAAGCAAAAGGATAAGGATGAGAAACATGATCCTAAGGTTGCTCCAGCAAAAATTGACAAAGATGAGTTTGCCATGATTGCCCACGCATCTCCAGGGACCAGGAGGGAAATGGGGCGCTATTGAGCTATAGTCAAGAGGACTACATGTGGGCAAGATCAGTGTTGTGAAAATCGCGATATTATCGCAATTTTATCGTCTTATCACGAGTTTTTCAGCCGATCGAAATTATCGCCGGTGTTTTTTTTGCCCGACTTTTTGGAAATTATCGCGAGTTTTTCATATTATCGCGATTTTTTCCAAAAAGTTGCGATAAAATCGGAAACTATCGCGGGCAGTTGGGGCAGCGAGGTTTTATAAGGGATGCTAAATGTTTGAAATGCAATTTTTTTTTGAAGAAACAAATAATTTTTTAGTGGGGCAGCGTAATGATCAAGTCTAGGCCCTAGTATTGATATGCTATTCATGGTAATGTTTAAGAATTAATCTTCATTTTCATCCTTTTACTTCAATTTTTAACATTACCATGAAATGACTCAAGATGTTTGAGAGTGGTTCCGGCCTCATTGGGTTTCATATGGAGAAAGTAGAATTTTAGATTTCATTCAAATTCCAACAGACTTATCGGTTTTCAGATTTCAGATTGGGAGATTGTAAGTTTTCCAAGTGAACAGCCACCTTGCCCGGCTACCCCTGCCACAAGTAGAGGACGTGCTACCTCCTATAGCTCCTACTTCTTAGTGTCTCAGCTTCTAGAGCATAGCAGACACCACTTGCCGAACTCCACCAGCACAACATCTAACAATATAGAGGGAAAGGAAAAGTTGTTGGCATTATATCCTTCGCAGAGAGGGCAAGAAAATCAAGTAGGATTAGACCTTTAGTAATTTCTTCCATTTTATGATAGACATTAGTGACAAAGTCGATGAGATACATTTATTATATTTTTTGTGATATTTGAAGTGCTAAGTTGCGGACTCAGGAGCGGGACTTAATTATTCAGGACCATGATTCAATGTATGTGCTGATTTAGCAACTAGAAATGATATAAACAATCTTATATATTAGTTCTTTTATCATATTTATGTGTCAGTGTATTTATTTTATGTTGTAGATGGTTTAGATATTAAAAAAATTGAAAAAAAATGAATATTTTTGTACCATACGATTTTTTCCCGATTATTTCCCGATAATTACATTTTTTTTCCGATTTTTTCCTCGCGCCGATATTATCCCGATAACGATTAATGCAACATTGGGCAAGATACTTGAGGAGTCCACCTCTTGGATCAATTCCTTGCTATGGGAGCCCGAGATTCAACAGTAGCGAGATGGACTTAGTGTCAGAAAATGCAGTGGGTTGATTGGACAGATAGATGCAGTAGCTTAAGACAAGGGACTGATTAGCGCAGAGCAAGGTTGGCAGCAGTGCAGAGGGCACAGTGCAAAAGTCAGCAGCAATGCAGAAGATTCAAAGGGTCAAAGACTAGTAGCAATCAGATTCCAACATTCACATGGTATTATGTTGAACACATTTAGTTCAGTAATTTTGGGTGTTTTTCAGTTGCTTTTCTCAACAACTGAGTTGCAGTACAAATGCAATGTTAGCAGTGGTAGTGGTAGTGTCATGGGCAGCAGTACAGTAGCGGCAACAGCACAGTGTTGGTGACAACGATAGTGTGGAAAGGAACTGCTTCAGAAACAGAGCAGCGTGCAGTTGGACATTGTTGTTAGAGCACTTTCCTCGCTAAGAGGGAGTGTTAGTTTTTGGTAGCATCAGATGTGCTCTAGCCATGAAAATTGTTGGAGAGGCTAAGGCACATGGGTTCTAAAGAACCCAGAAATCGCTTGGTGAAATTCCACCCGAGTTGTATTTTATTAAAATAATTAATATTTTTAATGGGATTCCTAAGTCTAAACTTAGGAAAATTAAAATATTAATGGGTATTAATCAAAATATGGGTGAGAATGATCTAGAAGGCGGATCAAGTCAAGTTTTAATCTTAGCCGTTGATTAGAGACTTAATCTCAGTCGTTGAAGTCTCAACAAGAAAAGTATAAGGAGGCTTGGGGTTCATTTAAAAACACACACGGAAAGAACGAATTGATCTAGAGTTCGATTTCTGGGGCTAGGAAGCTGAGAATTTTAACTGAGTGATCATTCTGCAGTAGAGGGGCAGGGATAGTTCGAGAATACTGGACAGAGAAGCAGAGAGACACTAGTGGAGGAAATGCAGCAACTAGAAGGATTGACACTAGGCCAATTTGGGCCCACACAGGCCTGACGTAGAGCCAGAAGGGCCAGCGCAGACGCAGAAGTTGCCCTCAAGCAGAAAGCCGAAACTACAAGAACAACCGGGAATGTTGATGCAAAACGTAGAAGAGACACCGCAGGGCTAACGCAGAGCCAAAAAGGCTGACACTGGGCCTATGCAATGCCAACGCAGGGATAGTTGGGGTTAGCCAATTCTGTTGCCAAATCAGCTGGAATCTACCAGTTGAAGTGAGGTAAAACTCACTCAATTTTCTGCCATTATATTTTCTCTGTCACTGGATTGTCAAGAGGGCATCCAGCATTGTATTCAGAATTACTGCTTAATAATAGAAAACCCTCATAGCCGCTACACTGGTTTTCCCTCATTGGGTTTTCCTGAGGACTATTTTGTCCAAAAATAAATGTGTCCTATGTATCTTGTTCTTTTCTCAATTTTATGTTTCATGTAATCAAATTTAAAGTAGTGTAGGCTGCAGAAGTAATTTACTTCAATATTCAGAAAATAACTTGATAATGTATATTAAAATCAAGTAGGAGAAGTAAATTTAGTTTTTGCTACAGTAGGGGTTCCTTGGGAGTAGGAATATTCACACTTAGGAAACCTCATGAGTATTTATAAGTAGCAAAAGATCATCATCGACTGGGATCATCATAGAAGAAAACATTTGTCGGATGAGGAGTTTCTCTTATAGAATTCTCATCAAAGGACTCACCGATAAAGAAATGAAGCAAAAGTTTTTCATTAAGGAATTCCAACTTGTGGGATTCAAGGAATAATATGGTGACAAAACAAGGAAAGCGGGTCTGAAGGATAAAGTCCCCCCTTCAGATGAAGCTCCTACAGGAACTCTGGATGACCGAAAGAAAAATGAGCTATGCTCACATGGATTATTATGAAATTCATATGGTTACAATATGATCTAGAGAAGAAAGGATCTCTTCCTCCTAAGTATTGCAAGAGCATAAGTCACACTAGATGAAATCAACATAATGTATGCAACATAAGGAAGTTGACTACAATCAAGATTGGAAGCTTCTGAGAATGAAGTGTGTGAAAAGAAAGGAAGAGATCGTGACAATATACAACGATGATAGAAGGCATTCAAAGTCCAAGAAGATTTGACTAGAATATCTCCCGGAAGAAGTCAGAATAAGATAGAGAACCTTGACATTGAATATCTGTGGAAGATGTGTCAATCTACATGCAAGATGTCAATACTTACAGGAAGATGTCTTGGTGAAAGATCATCACAAAGGTAATTCTAATTTGAAGTATATATTGATTATTTTTTAACTAACATCTGGTTGGGCTTATGTAGAACTGTAAAAAGGGAAGATATGTGAATGATTTCCAAGCAAACCATATGGAAGGATGTAATGTTCTTCTGGAAATATGGCATGAAAGCAGAATGACATGAAGCAAAGCCAAATGGACAATCTGATGGATCACTTTCTGATAAGTTAAGGACATGACTAACTCATGGGCAAAAGTGATGGATGATTTGTGCCCTATATATAGAAGTTCCCAAAAGTTCAAAGACTCCTTAAGAAAAATTCATGACATCGAAGAAAGGAGCTCTTCATGCAGCTAAGTGTTCTAGAGATGCTATAGGTCCCTACTTAAGAGGGAGCCTGAGAAGAATTTTTCTACTTGGAGGAAAATTGGAAATTTCTAAGCCAAAAGCTTAGGTACATTCCTCTGTCATAGGAATGGGTACATCAAAGGAATAAAAACTCCTGGTATAAGGAGCGATAGACATGATGTTCTGTGCTTCACCTGAGAAGACGGAATGGCGGATTGTGTAATCAATTGGCATCCGATGACCTGGTAGGATGACTTAGGGAATCCCATGGAAGAGTAGCCATGGAGGACCGATATTCTTTTGGGGACTAGAGAGTCCAAGAAAACAATAGTTCTCATGGATCATATCTTGAGCGAACCCAGGTGCAGTATGTTCTGAGAGAGAGAATGATGAAGATGTTTATAAATGATTTGGCTCGCCAGCATTTTTCTCTATGGAGAGAGTTGTTAATCAAGGCCTTGCTATATAAATGTTGGTTGGTATGATGCTATACAAATGAGTTAAAAATCCAAATTCTTCTTATGAGAAATTCTTTAGATTGAGAAAGTCCAAGGTACCATTATGAATACCTCCCTAGTTAAGAGGGAGTGTTGAAAGATGTAACTAGGTTCAGTCTTCATAGTGACATGTAATTATGATTTTATGTAAAGAGGTGTAAATAAGAAATTTTAAATTATTATATTGACTTGCTTCATGGGTTTCATAAGAAAGGATTTTGTTTTTGAGTCAAGACTCCCATTGAGAGTCTTTAGGATTTATTTGTCATCTAGTCATAAAATATAAGAGTCATTGTCATGTAAATGAAGTCATGTTACACTTTGTAAAAGGTCATCTTGTCTATGTAAAGTATCCTCCAAAGAACTTGTCACCAAGCCTCTTCAAATTGGCCTACAAACATTAAAGAAGCTGCCAAAACAAGTCGGCCTAATGACCCAGAGAAGGGGTATAAGTAGGGGAACTCGGCCTCTATTCTAAGCATCAAGTTTGAACTCAATTTCAGCGAAGAAGTGCCAAAAGAAGTGCGAAAAGGAGGCAGCAAGAAAGGGTTTTCTCTAAGGTAAAAAGGACACTCTTCTAGGGTATCGAAGGAAGAATCTTCTGGGTAAATCGAAGTAGAATCTTCCAGAGCAGCGAAGTAGATTCTTCTGGGACAGCAAAGTAGATTCTTCTGGGGCAGCGAAGAAGGAATCTTTTGGGGGCAGTGAATAGGTTTCTTCTGGGATAGCGAAGAAAGGAATCCTCTGGAACATACAAAGTAGAGACCGAGTTTCTCTAGAAAAGGAAAACGAAGGAAGGATAAGAAAGGACAAGGTTGGTGAAAAGGTTCTTGAAGAGGATATTAGAGTCAAGGGTCAGTGTCATGGTCTTGGTACTTATCAATTGAAGATCTACAAGAAGAATTTTATCAGGTTTTCCTCTCTAGAGGTGAGAGGTTTTGGCCCTGGCTAGAGAAGCCTATAATTTGTGTCACTTGTCTTTATTTTGATAATTGTCTTGATAAAAAAGAACACTTTAATAAGCTAACAAAGTGAAAGATCATAAGTCAAAGAAGAACAAGCATATCACAAGCAATTATCAAGCAGAGAAAGTGTTAACATTGACTGCCCTAGATTTCTCAACAAGTTGGAGGCCGAATAACAGAAAACATGTTCATTTGTTGAGGGATCGAATTGCTTCTTAATTGCAAACCAAATTCTTGTGGGCCAAGTCTCTTTCTAGTGGGTTGAGATCACTATTCTAAGGTCCGATTTGGTTTTTCTAGTTGTAGGAGCTGATGCACAGGTTCAGAATTTGTTATTTGCATTGTAATCTCTCCCAGCAAGCTAATAAAAATTGTGATTTGCCTCTCATATATTTCTGTTGCATGAGATTATTACTTTGTCCTCAAAGTGTTTGACGAGATGTTTCTCCACTAAGTGTTTGACAAAAGTCTTCAAAGGAAATTTCATAAAATTTGTTCGTTTTAATAGCACTTTCTAGCTTTGGTACATTACAATTTCTATGTCCTTAACCATAAAATGGAAATTAATGCTTGTCAAAATCATTGTATATTTCATAATACCATCTATTCCCAGACAGAGAGAATCCTTAATTTTTAAGATGAAAAATAGGTGTCATTCTCTCATTGAAAGGGAACAAGCATATCTTAGGTAGAAGACCAAAGAGTCACTATATGTTTGACCTGTGTGCTCTCAAAAATATTGTTGATATACAATACCCCATTTTAGTATTAGATTAATATTAAGAAACTCAAGTGGGGCACTGCATTGTTCACTTAAAATAACATGTGCAGAAATCTCATAAATCTCAATATTTAATTACTGAACTCAATACCCACCAAACACCATTAACAGAATCAAAGAGTCTCTAACTCTACTTGAAGAATGCTTTAAATTTGAAAACCAGGGTTCCAAATTTACCCCTGAGCCTCTGCTAAGGTAGAGACCACCGCCACGTACAAGAAGCCACAGTCCACCATCTGCACGCCAACCCATGTTCTGAATCCTGCGAGCACTTGTTCTGTTGTGAGGCTGCCAATATGGCTGCAGATCGTAAGTGAATCACAAATTAGTCATACTTCAATGGTATTAGAAACAGTTTACTTTGCATAGGCAGCAAAGAAATATTCATAAAAATTCAATGTAAAAGTTAATTGCCACAAACTTTCAATCTCTAATCTACATATAAAGAATAATTTAGTGGAAAGCAGTCAGTATGGCTCCAAAATAAAGGAAATAGAAAATCAATAAAAGAGGGTTCAGACAGGACATTAGAGGTTGAGTTAATTTTAATCTAATTTAAATATTAATATCCCCTAGTGGCAAAGTTGGCCCGTGGGACTGTAAAATGTAAAAGGGTGAGTGAACCATTGAGGGTGCTAAAGTATATCCAAGAGAGTGTAAAAAGTGAAAAATAAAAGAGTACAGAGAGACTGCCAAAAGAGACACAAATAAACACTAGAAAGCCCAGAACTTTTTGTAAACTCCACAATTGGTAGAAAGAAATCCAAGGGTATTGACAAGTAAAATGTGAGTAAGAGCAGGATGAGGTACTGCATATTGCATATCTACCCTACATGTAGTACCACAGAATTAGAAGAAAAGATCAAACTCAAACAAAGCATTCAAACTGAAAGTAAGGGCAATAAGATTAAATGTGAAGGTTGATATTATAAAGCTGGATAAACTAGTTAGGAAAAGCTCTTTACATAATGTCACCAACTATTCTCTCCAGCACCAACCACTTCAAACTCACCTAGGACCTGTTGAATGGTATATCTACAAACAGTTGTTAATGGTGTGTGGTATAGTGTTGATTTTGAGTAGCATCGGATGTGCTCTAGCTCCGAAATTTTGTGAAGTGGCTAGAACACATGAGATCTCCAGAACCCAAAAATCGTTTGGAGAAATTCCACCCGGATGAGGAGTTATTAAAATAATTAGTATTTTTAATGGATTCCTAAGTGTAAACTTAGGAAAATAAAAATATTAATGCGTATTAATAAAAATATGGGTGAGAAGGTTCTAAGTGACGAGGATCAAGTTGTTTTAATCTTAGTCATTGATTAGAGATTAGATCGCAATCGTTGATTCGTCAATGGGAAAAGTATAAGAGGAAGCTTGAGGGTCAATTGGAGATATACCGAGGAGATTAAAGAGTTCGATTTTTCTGGGGTGTCGTTTGCTGAGAAAATCGAGCTAGTGATCTGAGTTGCAGTGAGGGGTAGTTCGGCAAAGGGACTTTAGTCCAAGGTCGAAGAATACATAGCAGAGAGGCAGAGCAGCACCAGGAGAGACAACGCAGCTCCAGAGAGGATGACGCAGAGGCCAGAGAGGCTGACGCAGGTGAGGAGGAGTTGGAGGAGTTGATGCAAACCCTTAAGGCAGCGATGGGGTTTGCTTGTGGGGCAAAGAGAGAGAGCAATTCGGCATATCGACTTTCTGAGCAATGGAAGTTCACTGAGAGGGTGACACAGTTCCAGCGCAGAGCTTGGAGCAATCATCGTTGCCCAGCACTGGGGACAGCATTTGTCATATGTGGAGTTTGATCATCCAGTTGTTGAATTTGCCGAAATATTTGCCTCCAGATAGAGGCACTGTTGATTTTGGGTAGCATCGGATGTACTCTAGCTCCGAAATTTTGTGGAGGGGCTAGAATACATGAGATCTCCAGAACCCAGAAATGGTTTGGAGAAATTCCACCTAGATGAGGAGTTATTAAAATAATTAATATTTTTAATGAGTTCCTAAGTCTAATATTATCAAAAATAAAAATATTAATGGGTATTAATAAAAATATGGGTAAGAAACTTCTAAGTGACTAGGATCAAGTCTGTTTTAATCACAGCCGTCGATTAGGGACTTAATCTCGGTTGTTGATTCATCAACAGGAAAAGTATAAGAGGAGGTTTGAGGGTCAGTTGGAGATACACCATATTGATCAGTGAATTCGATTTTTTTGGGGCGTAGTTTGCTGAGAAAATCGAATAGGTGATCTGAGTTGCAGTGAGAGGGGCAGTGTTGATTTGGGGTAGCATTGGATCTGCTCTAGCCATGAAAATTGGTGGAGAGGCTAAGGCACATGAGATCTCCAAGACCCAGAAATTGTTTGGACAGATTGTACCCGGTTTGGGAGATATTAAAATAGTTAATATTTTTAATGGAGTTCCTAAGTCTAAACTTACGAAAAATAAAATATTAATGGGTATTAATATAACACTGAGTTAGAAGGTTCCAAAAGTCATGGATCAAGCCAAATCTAATCTTAGTCGTTGACTAGAGATCTAATCTCGGTCATTAATGGACCAACGAGAAAATTATAAGAAGAGGCTTGAGGGTCAATTGGAGAACACACTGAGGGAGACAAGTCAGTTCGATTTCTAGAGCGGGGTTAACTGAGAAATTTGAACCAGTGGTCTAGAGAGCAGCAGGAGGCAACAAGTACGAAACAGAGAGTTAGGAACAGCACCAGAGGACTAGCGCAGAGGTTGGAGAGACAAAGTCTCTCAGGCAGACGCAGAGGCAACAGACTGCGCAGTCACTGGAGGGCCTACGTGGGTGACGCAAAGAGGCACAGTGTTGACGCAGAGAGGCAGGAGCTGACACAGAGGGTCTGCAAGCTACGCAGAGGTCAACTAGCCTGACGCTGAGACTGGGAAAAGTGCTGGAGAATTTTCTCTCTGTTGGGTAAGCCAGTTTGGCACCTAGTTGTACTGAAGAATTGTTGAATAGTAAAATCCTCCCTTGTTGCACCAATTTTCCCACATTGGGTTTTTCCAGGGACTGTTGTCCAAAATATCTATGTCGATGTGTTGATTCTTGTGCATGTGTTTGTTTCTGTATTATGGTGTGATAACTGCAGCAGAATTTATTTTAATGTTTACTAAAGGATTTTCATAAATAACTTATTGGGAAATAAGATAAATCAGTTGTTGCAGTGATAGAATTTTCACATGGTATCAGAGAAAGTAATTAGAGACAGGAAGGAACAATCAATTATGGGTCGAGACCATGATGTAGAGGCATCTACGTCAAGAGACTCGCACAGATTTTCAGAAAATTGCACAAGAGAAAGTGATCTCGATTTCTCTATATTGGCTTCCATGCTAAAAGAAGAAGTGGCTTGTGTGACTAACTCTGCATCATTAGAAGTATGGTATATAGATAGTGGAGCCTCTTGGCATATGATGGGAATCCGGGAATGTTTCTCAGATTATCGAGAGGAGAAGATGAACTTTTAGATCACCATGGGGAACAAAGCAAAGTGTACTCCAGTAGGGAGGGGTACCATAGTTTTTCAAACAGATACGGGAGAGCGGTTCCGTGCTACCAATGTACTGCATGTACCAAGATTGGGGATGAACTTGCTTTCTATGTCACAACTTCAAGGCAAAGGCTATGACGTTTTCTTCATCAAGGAGAAAGTATATGTCAAACACCCGAGCTGGAAAAAGAAAGTGCAAATCGGGATCAAAAGTAACAAGTTGTACAGACTACAACTAGAATCACCAATGGCACTAATAGGCAGTCATGGAGACAAGGATTTGAACAAACTATGGCACAGAAGAATGGGACATTTGCACCATGGGGCTCTGAGAATTCTCAGGAGTTCCGGATCTTAGTACGAAACGAGATGATGTATGTAGAGGATATGCTCTAGGAAAGTATGCCAAAGCAGTGTTTCCTAGAAGTAAAAACATGGCCAAGAGTGTACTCAGATTTATACACTCAGATATCTGTGGACACATGTCCACTAAAGCTCTTAGTGGTACCGAGTACTTCCTCACCTTCCTTGATGATCACTCAAGCAAAACTTCGATTTATTTTCTGAAAACCAAGGACGAGGTTTTCTGTCGATTCAAAGAGTTCAAGGCTCTGGTGAAAAATCTAACTAAGAAAAAAATAAAAGTTTTGCGCTCAGATAATGGTGGAGAGTATGTCGATAAGGACTTCACTAATTTTTGCACTAAGGAGGGCATCATGAGAGAGTGGACAACTTCTTACAATCTGGAGCAGAATGGAGTAGCAGAAAGAAAGAACAGGACTATTGTAGACGCAACTAGGGCCATGATGTATGATCAGGATATCCCAAAATTCCTATGGGCAAAAGCATGCAACACAGCAGTCTATGTTCAGAATAGAACTCCTCATCAAACATTGGGCAAGATTACTCCAAAGAAAGTCTTCACAAGGAAGACACCTGAATTCAGTCATTTCAGGATATTTGGGAGCTTGGTATATTGCCGCATCCCCGAGGAAAAGAGGAAGAAGCTAGATCAAACTGCAGAGAAAGGATATACAGTGGGATATAGCGAGAACGCTAAGGCATACAGAATCTATCTTCCAAGGTGTAGGAAGGTAGTAGTTTGACGAGATGTGAAGTTCATGGAGGACAGGGCTTTCAGAAAATCTCGAGAAATGCCTTCTGAGGAGCAGTCAAAAGAGGAACCATTGGTCAAACCTCTTCAACCAACGGAAGAAAAGAATTATTCCTCGGATCAGGAAGAATCACATGATGAGGATGAGCTAACAGAAGCACCTGTTGGCAGAGGAAGAACGAGCAGGCAACTTTGTCAGATTCTACGAGATGCAGAGGACTTCATCGATGCACCAGGGAACAATAAGAGCGAGCGAAAACAGCCAGATAGATAACAGGCGTTAGTAGCTTAGGATGGGGAGCCTGCCAGTTTTCAGGAGGCAGCTCAACATCAGGTTTGGCTGGATGGGATGGTAGAGGAGTACAACTCCATAATGGTGAACGATGTCTGCGAGGTAGTGCCAAGGCCTCAAGACAGATCAGTGGTAGGTTCGAGATGGATCTACAAGATCAAATACGTTGCAAGCGGTAGTGTTAAGAAATACAAAGCCAAGTTTGTGGCTAAGGGGTATGCTCAAAAGGAAGGAATTAATTACGAAGAGACCTTCACCCCGGTAGCCAGGTATACATCTATTAGAACCATGATATCTCTTGCAGCACAGATGGGGCGGGAGATTCATCAAATGGATGTCAAAACGGCATTTCTGAACGGAGTGATAGAAGAAGAGATATACCTTGAACAACAGAGGGCTTTGAGACACATGAGAAGAAGTCTCATGTATGCAGATTGAAGAAAGCTTTATATGGGCTGAAACAGGCACCTAGAGCATGGTATGGTCGAATTAATGGCTACTTGCAGAAAATGGAATTTGTCAAGAGTGACGTGTTGAAATTTCTAAGTTTACTTAGTTAGAAACCCTTCATGCACTTCATCTGATTTATTCCTACCTACTTGTTATTTCCCTTAACAAGTTATTTACAATGTAAATACTGAAAATAAACACTAGTGCATGCTCAACATATTACAGATCAGCAATTAAAAGAAATAGAAACAAGCACGCCATATGACACCATTATTTTTGGACTAATGTCCCCAGAAAATCCCAATGTGGGAAAACTAGTGCAGTTATTTGAGAGTTTTCTTATTAAGCAATATCAGAGTACAATCTGGGTGCCAAAACTGGCCTACCCCACAAAAAATTTCCTTGGCAATAATACCTCTCAAGTCCTGACAAATCTTCTGGCTGAAACCTCGGATAATACTTCCGACAGCTACTCAGCACAAATCTACCCCAGAAACCCAAACGTCAGCCTCTCTCTGGACTACGTCAACCCCTCTACCTCACACTGGCCCTACGTCACCCAGGATGGGTCTGCGTCGGCCCAGGCAAGCCTTGTGTCAGCCCTCTGGCCCTATGCATCAGCAACGCTAGCCTCTTTAAGGCTCTGTGCAACTCCCGGTTGCCTCTGGGTGGCCCTGCGTGAGCCCTGGCTGGCTCTGCGTCACTCTCCTTGGCTACTGCACTGCACTCCTGGCCCTAACCTCTGCCTCTCTGTCTCTCTGTACTCAAATGCCCCTCAACTACATCTCCTAATCACTAATTCTATCTCTCTTAGCAAACCTCGCTCTAGAGAATAGAATCACTATTCACTCTGGTGTGTTCTCCAAGTGACCCTGAAGCCTCCTCTTATAATTTTCTTGTTGACATATCAACAGCCGAGATTAAGTCCCTAATCAACGGCTAAGATTAGATCTGGCTTGATCCATGTCTTTTGGACCATTCTAACACATATTCATATTAATACACATTAATATTTTATTTTCCTTAAGTTTCGACTTAGGGACTGCATTAAAAATATTAATTATTTTAATATCTCCTAATCTGTTTAGAATCTACCCAAATGCTTTCTAGGTATTGGAGATCTCAAGTGCCCCAACCTCTCCACCAAATTTCGTGGCGAGAGCACATCCAATGCTACCCCAAATCGACACTCCCTCTTAGCGAGGACTATGCTCTAGCAATACTCCTCACTGAGTATTACTCTGATCATCCTACATCAGTACTGTTGTCGCACAGACTGTCACGACAACACTCAGACCGGGGGCTGTCACTCTGATCCCCGATCTCTCCGTTTAAGCCTGTATCCCGCGGCTAAGGGGGGTAGACCCTGTAGGAAATTGGAACACCAACTGTGAACCAGTTGGTTTGGGAGACACGAAAGGAAACGAGCACTCAATTGATTTTGTTAAGTTAAAAGACCAGTGTCTTGTGGAGTTAATGTTTAAACGATTGATAACCAGATGCTCCAGAGATGTAAACCGTGCACAGTAATCATTTATCGTTAAATAGCTTTGCAAGATGCAAGATATCCAGTAAATTCACGATGTTTCTTAACGATGATCTGGCAAAAATAAACTTCGAAAGATACAACCATGTAAATGTAAGCATTAACCAGATATTATATTTAAGCATGCCAGATAAACATTAATCCCGAAATTTCAGCCTCAGCAAAAATAGAATGCAATGAGATACCCAGGCTAAGACCTTAACTAGAAAAATCTTTCCACGATAAATATTTTTATGTTTTTTAGACAAAAATTTAAAAAAATCTAAAATCTATGAAAAGAATTTTATTTTTTTTTATTATTTTTTATGATTTTTTAGTATATTTTTATTGATTTTTTTACTTTTTTATTTTTCTAAAAAAGAAAAAAAAAAAAATCTATTTTAAATCTTTACTAAAAAAAATCAAATTTAAAAGAAAAGTTCAAAAAATCGCTAACTTTTATAAATCTAAAACGTGACCTCATTTTTCTGGAAATTTTTACCTTTAAATAAAATCAAAAACTAAAAGAATTTAATCTAAATTAAACTATTAGAAAAACCCAAATAAAATCTTAAAGTCTAAAATTTTAAAAAAACCAATCCTAATGCATATTACATATATATTATATATATATAATGGAAATTAAAAGAAAACTAAAAAAAATAAACCCAAAAAACAAAAACCCTAAGGAAATTTTTATGGATTTTTTATTTTTAAATAAAATCAAACCCAAAAAAAAGAATAAACCTAAATTAACACACATATATGCATAAAGTTAAAACATAATATACGTACCTAAAAAAAATGAAAACGATTTTTTATTTTAAGTTTGAAATACGCCTATGCTAACCCAAAAAAAAACGACGCGCACTGCCCTGGGATGAAAACAAATGACCTACGCATACAGCTCTGAGACGCAGCAAAAAACTAGTTAATTTCCAAACGCGTGCGGAGGATCGATCTGTCAACCCTACGATATGCAATCATGTATTGAACTAAATCGATTTTGGTTATTTAACCACTGCGCTTTGCTAAGAGAAACGATGTTATGGAAAACCCACGTACCTGGAAACTTACCTGGCTCGTGCAGATTGAGGTTGATATTACTGCAGCATCGAGTTGTATTTTGAATGTATTGCAGGCAGAGAACGATTCATACGCGGGATTAATCCAGCCCACAGAAGGAAAACGAGACGTGGCTCTGACGAATTCAACGTTTTTTTTTTGCTCGGACGGGTGCAAGAAATGCGTGATTCAACCTTTCAACGCAGTAATCATAAAATATAATCCCTGGCCAGTGTATATATAAGAAACACGTGATTTGTTGCAGGTGCGTGGAGCTCTTCAACAACTGGAGCAACGAAATGCTCGATTGGCAGAATAATTGCAACGGATTTGTTTTTCTTCAACAGCGGATGCTCTAATGTATGGAGTTTTGGCAGCACGTGGGGGAAATCTTGGTTATGTGGGCGCAGCGTGGAAAGGGAACGCAGACAAAAGTGGAGATGGGTAGAATGGATTGATGCGTGGGTAACAGAGTAGCGTACAGGATTTGAGAAGAGATGAGCAAGCTGCGTGAGGATAAAATGCAAAGGGACAGATTGCTGAGTAGGCAGCAGCGTGGAAATATAGCAGATTGCCCAGGATGCCCAGAAATCCCACTGAAGCTCCACACAAAATATTTAAAATTTTCTGCTCCAAATTTGTCAAATAAAACCCTGAAATTTTTCATAAAACCTGCACCTGCAACCTGTAATGGAACATCCAAAAATAATATGTGCATGAAGACAAAACTGAAACCCTAAATCAAACTAAAATTTTACAGACTCTCAAAAAGCCAGATTTATCAAATAATCAGCAAATATATTTTCAGAAAGTTTCAGATTGCTAATGAAATGCATTAAAAGTCTCTCATGCAAATAATAAAATAAACCAAATGATTGATCCAGGATCAAAACTAGATGGGCCCTACAAAAAATGCTTGTGGGAGTTGGCTGGTTCAGCCTAGAACTTCCCCTAACGCCCACCGATCTTCAAGGGTTTCCTGCACAGCTCACTTCAACCGTCAAATAAGAGAGAAAAAGCGGCACTAGATCTCAAACACAATGGAGATACCTGCCATTACATCAGAAACCCTAATACTACTAAAACCCTAGCATGTGAACAAGATACCTATGCTTAACAATACTCTTCATTAAGCTGACATTAACGACTGAAAATGTAAAATATGCAGAAATAAAATTTGCTCACAGCACATTAAGATAGTAACACCAGCAAGCTTTTGACCCCAAAGTCTTCTTTATTAGCACCAGAAAAAAGATTACACGAGAGCTTCTTCAGCACAAGATTCAGATCCAATTGATGATCTCAAATGACCCCTAGCACCCTACTTAAAGGAAAAAATCCCAACGGCTAGTTTGAGTGATTGTCAAAACGATCTCGATCGTCGATGAGGATCAAGACATCTCTTAATCTCATCCGTCAAAATTTTTTAATGCATTAAAAAATCGAA
>APFE030903796.1:163715-174302 GCA_000404065.3 Pinus taeda | reverse complement strand
TCTAGGAAAGGTCATGATTATTTGTATGTTGTTGTGGATAGGTTCAGCAAAATGTGTATTTTGATACCTTGTAATAAACAGATTACAGCTGAACAAGCTACAAAACTATTCTTTCAACATGTATGGGTTCATTTTGGATTACCCACTTCCATTGTATTTGATCGAGACACCCGATTTGTTGGAAATTTTTGGTCAAGTTTGTGGGAACTGATGGACACCAAACTGAAGAAAAGCACAACTTTTCATCCACAAAGCGATGGCCATACATAAGTAGTTAACACGACGTGATCCAGTTGCTCAGAGGATATTGCAGCAAACATCCTAAGCTTTGGGATGAGCATTTGTGTTATGTGCAGCATGCTTACATTAGAGCAAAACATTCTTCTACACAGAGATCTCCTTTTGAGACTTGTTTTGGTTTCACACCAAGGTCTCCTTTGGATTTTGTCTTTGGTAAAGACACCACAGTTGAGGGATGCAGCGATGTGGACATGGCAACTAGGTTCATTGAACAAATCCAAGAGATCCACCAGGCAGTACAGGAACAACTGGAAAAGAGCCAAGCTAAATACAAGGCCAAACATGACAAGCATCAGAAGGAGCATAGTTTCTAAGTTGGTGACCAGGTATGGCTGTATATCAACAAGGATAGAATGCAAGGTGAAGGTAAAAAGCTAAAGCCTATCAGGTATGGACCTTTCAAGATACTTGAGAAAATTGGTGAGAATGCTTTTTGACTTGATCTACCAGCTTACATGCACATCTACTCAGTCATAAATGCAGATTGCTTGAGACTATTTGAACCTTCACTAATTGAGGATCCCGAAGAGTAGAGTCAATTGCCTTCTATTGATGACCTATTACTTGAATATCTTAATGAATTGCAAGAAGACACAATTCTAGACAGAAAGGTAAGGACAATGCGTAGGGGAGATGTTGAGTACCTCAGAGTTGGGCTCAAGGGTTCAAAGCCGAGTAGTGCAAAGTGGATAGAGATTAGACAAGTGAGACAATTGTACCCTCACTTAGTCAATGCTTGAAAACCAATTTTTGGTGGTCCAAAAGCTTTTTCAATGGTAAGGCCGTGATCCGAATTGGATCCATGAAAATTATTAGAGTTCTATGACTGTATCAAATCAGGACAAACTTCAAACTTGTGAATAATGAGCTATCAAGAAGACCTCTAGACAGTGGCAATTTGTAACCAGCAAGGAACGATGAGGACCTTAGTCAAAGTGCGCTGACCGAGGCCCATGCAGACTGCACAGGACGCAAACTAGCAGTTAGGAAGTCCGGATCAGAAAGCAGAGGTCATTTCTGATGCGCGATTAGCGCTAATAACGCATCACTGGGCAAAACCCCTCGAAATGGAAAGGCCCCAAGCACTCGGTCACAAGGAAAAGCCGAAAACCATGGGAAAAGCACTAAAGCGAAAGGTGGGTCCCACGCCCCAAAACTGGCGGAATATTAGAGGCATGTTGGGCGGTAAGCGGAATTGTTAGGAGACCTAGCGATGCCATACAGCGAACGACACGTGTCCAGTGGTTGAGAGAGAAAACCACCTCTCATCGAAGGTTAACATCCAAGCAAGTCAATCGCGCGATAAGAGCGAACACCGTAGGATCTGGGGGCTCTAGATCTGACGAGGGAGAATGCGCCCGATGGGAAACCGGATCTAGAGGGAGAATTAAGCGACGACACATAAAATTCTGAAGTTCAATTTGACCGCTGAGCTAGCGGATGAATTATTACATAGAGTAACCAAAATACCGAACTGTTTGAGGAAGAGCTGGTGCAGTTCGTGGGAGGACAAGTGGCCACTTCCCTGTGAGATGTTACATAGTGGCGAGGACGCAGAGGCAGTGAACTCCAAGCGAACAACAGTAGTCAATCTGAAGGGGCAGAAGAGGAAACAAACAGTCATGAGACGTATTGGCTTTAAGCCATGAATAGACAAAGAACAAGAAAAAAGAAGGAAGGAAGAAAAAAACACTGTCAGAAAGAAGAGAACATTGAAGAAGGAGACAGAAGAGATAGAAGCAGATGCAGAGAGTTGAGCTGACCTGCAAAGCTAAGGAAACATCGAGCAAACAGAAGGCTTGAGAGGTTAAAGCAATTCCCATGAGGATATCTATCGGGAACTGAGTACCAAATTGGACTCATCCCATCAAGATCAGTTGAAGTCGAGACTTAGTAAGAAAGAGTCTGTGCACTCTAATGGCTTGGGGAATCCAAGAACCACCCTACTGAGCATCCTCTGTTTCGGGAGACTTAATTTTAGCTCCTCGTTGTAAAAAATCTACTTTAAGACACAATAAAAGAAGGCCACCATTGGAAGTTGGACCAGAGACATAGCCTAGGAGGATTGGGTGAACCCCTTATTAATTTGTTGTGTTCTTGTATTTGCTTATATGTTTCTCTTACTGTTTTCCATTTTCCCGTGTCTATGTATTTTGCAATCTTATCGATCTGTTGCCTAAGATAACATAGACACACACTAGCACATGAGTCTGTAATACCTTCATTCATTCATTAATTAACTGAGGTCACTCACGAGTGATTTTCATATCACTAGGACTAGTAACTCAACCGAAGTTGTTCCAGGGCTTCCAGAGCATTTGTTCCAGCCCATGGCCATATGGAGCCTCAGCACCAATTAGAATAATAATCAAGTGGAAAAACCCACAACATCATGGCTATCCAGGAAATGGCAAGGCAAGGCTAAAACCACTGTCAATCCAGGAAAATCTCCATGCCAATAACAACACATAACTAGAAAATTGCATGCATATACCATGCATCCAAAAATCAGTAAGGAAATCACACATTCAACCTGTTACTTGCAAAGCAATCCAGTTGTAGTTGTTGATCTGACTGTTCCCTTGTGCTTTCTTACTTTCCTTTGCCTTCTTTCTCTAATCCAAGTGAATACTAGAGTGCTCTATGCATGCTCCAAGAATGCTCAATCCAAGTGAACAATAGAGTGCTCCATGCATGCTCCAAGAATGCTCAATCCAAGTGAACACTAGAGTGCTCCAAGCATGCTCCAAGAATGATTTAAGCATGCAAGAATACGAGAGAATGAGAGAATGAAATGAGAGCTAAAAAAAATGAATTGAAAAAAGTTGTGAATTGATCCTCAAAACCTTTTTTATCGTCAAGGCCTATATTTTCTTTATTTTATTCCATTTTTCCTCTAATTTCCTTAGCATGTAAATTTGTCTCTTCACCTTCCTTTTCTCCTATTTGAATCCTTTATTTCATAAATAAAATGCCAATTATTGCACCTTTTCCTTTACCAATGTCTTTGCCAATTTACATAGGCAATAATTAGTCATAAGTGATACCCATCACTTGTTTTTCCCAACATTCAACTAGGAATATGTGCCACGTGACCTTGGTCTTATTTTATTTACATGGAAAATCAACCAAGGGTTGTGACAAAACCCTCCGCCTTGGGGGAACACCATCCTCAGTGTTCTATAAAACCTACGATAAGAAAACTACTAAAAAAAAAACATACTTCCTATGGAGCTTTATAACATAGCTCGATGCAGTATTTATAATGACATCCTACTTGAATACAAAATAAACATACTTCTTATTGGAGCTTTATAACACAACTCATTGTGGAATTGACAACAACATCCATATACATATAAATATACCAAGAACTCATTTGCTTGAACCACCAAATAATGAAGGATATAAATCCCACATCCCATCAGCCATCTCCCATGTAACTTCATCAGGCCCAAAGTTCTTCCACTCCACTTTAACCTACTCGATTGCTTTGTTTCGGAGCATGAGTTGTTTCCACTGCAATATGCATTATGGTTTAGGCTAGAATTCTCCCTCTGGTTCCACGAGCAATACAGACCAGTTAATCCCATGATCAACATCTTGGACATACTTCTTAAGCAATGAAACATGGAAAATAACATGGGCTTTCACTGTCGAAGATAGTGCAAGTCTGTAGGCCACTGGTCTAATCCTCTCAAGGATCTCAAAAGGCCCACAATATCGAGGTACCAACTTGGCACATGATCCAATCCTCAAGGAGCTCCTCTTGGGCTTGATGTGAAAGTACATATGATTCCCAACTTGAAACTCCTTAAGTACCCTATGTTGATCTGCATAACTCTTATGCTTGTCCTATGTTTCCTTCAAATTTCTCTTAATAACCTGCATTTCCTATTCCATCTTTGCCAACATATCTTTTTCAATCAAAACCCTATTCATGGCAAGTACATATGCTCCCCAACCTGAAACTCCTTATATACTCTATGCTAATATGCACAACTCTTATGATTTTCCTGTGTTGCCCTCAAATTCCTCTTAATAACCTACATTTCCTATTCCATATTTGCCAACATATCTAGTCCAATCAAAACCCTATTCATTGGATCACTCCATATTATAGGAGTATTACAACTTCGCCCATAAAGAACCTGAAACAGATTCATCTTCAAGGATTCCTTATACATTTTATTATATTAAAACTCTACCAGTGGAAGATACACTTCCCACTTCCTCTATTGGTGCATGACATACATCCTCAACATGTCCTCAAGAATCCTGTTAACCCTCTTTGTCTGTCCATCTGTCTATGGATGATAATTTGTACTGAAGGATGACTTTTTCCCCAAACCTGCAAACAAATCCTTCCAAAACCTAGAAGTGAAATTGGCATCTATATTAGATACAATCTTCTTGGGAACACCATGCAATATCACTATCTCCCTGATGAAAATTTAAGCTACCTCACTAGCTAAATTCGTAGACATGACTGTAATGAAGTGAGCTACCTTACTTAACCTGTCAACCACAACCATGATGGAATCATACTATCTCAATGTCCTTGACAAACCTGTAATTAATTCCATGTAAATGACCTCCCATTTCCACTCTAGAATCAGAATCAACTTTAATAAACCACTTGGATGCTTACACTCTGATTTTACTTGTTGACAATCCAAACATTTCGTAACAAACTCAACCACCTCTTTCTTCAAGTTCATCCAATGATAGAACTTCTTAACTATTGTTGATGTCTTTTGATATCCCAGGTGACCCGAATATGGCTTGACATGAAACTCCTTCAAGATAATATTCTTGAGCTCATTGTCATCTGGCACATAAATTATATTCCTAAATCTAATCAAGCCATATGTCGTGATATGATACTCCTCATCCCTATCACCTTCACCCTGTTGTTGTAACTTGTGCCTTAGTTTTTTATACCTATCATCATGTTTTCCTCTCTGTAAGATTTGCTACTGCAAGACTATCCCATAAGAACTCATTGTCATAATGTGATTCATCTACACTCTTCTACTAAGAGAACATGCAACTATGTTATGCTTTCCTTTGATATACATGATATCAAAGTCAAACACACTAAGGGTAGCTAACCATCTAACTTGCATGGAATTCAAATTAGGTTAGTCAAACAAGTACCTAAGCCCACTATGATCACTCATCAATACAAACCTCCTACCAAGAAGATAATGTCTCCACATCTTTAAGGCATGAATGATAGTTTCCAATTCATGTTCGTAAGTCACATATTTTTTCTCGTTCTCATTCAACTTCCTTGAATCATATCATACAACATGTCCTTCCTACATCATGACACCACCAAGTCCCCTCTTGCAAGAATTTGTATATACCACAAACTCTTTGTCAGGATCTGTAATATTCAATACCAGACCATTTGTAAGCAAATGCTTTAACTACTCAAAACTCGCTGCACATTCCTCAGTCCATTCAAACTTCTTCCCTTTTTGCTTCAAAGATGTAATAGGATAGGCAATTCGTGACAAGTTCCTGATGAATTACCTATTTTAACCTGCTAGTCCCATTAATGATATGACCACATCCACATTCCTAGGAGTTTCCCACTCCATGATAGCTCTAATCTTTTCTAGGTCCATTGTTATACCTTCCTTGGAAACAACATATCCCAAGTAACAAACTTTTGTTGTAAAAAAATTGCACTTACTAAGCTTGGCATACAACTAATGCTCTCTCAACAATTTTAACACTGCTGCTAGGTGTTCTGCATGCTCTTCCTCATTCTTAGAATATACCAGTATGTCATCAATGAATACTATCACAAACTTGTCCAGATAAGGATGCAACACACTATTCATCAAACACATTAAAGTAGTTGGATCATTAGTAACAAGCTCATAATGCCCATACCTAGTACAGATTGTGGTCTTGTAGATGTCCTCTTCTTTGATGCATACCTGATGATATCCTGATCTCAAGTCAATCTTCAAGAACGTTGTTTGTCCCTTCAACTGATCAAACAAGTCATCAATCTATGGAAATGGATACATATTCATGATAGTCACCTTATTCAACTGCTTATAATCAATACACAACTTAAGAGTACCATCCTTCTTCTTCATAAACAATATTGATGCACCCCAAGGTGAAACACTTGACCTAATGTATCCGTTATCAAGTATTTCCTTAAGCTTCAACTTCAATTCCATAAACTATGGAGTGTTCATCATGTACAGTGCCTTAGATGTTGGTGTTTTTCTCGACATCAACTCAATAGAAAATTCCACTTCCCAATGAGGCAATAACTCTGAAATCTCCGCTAGAAATACATCCTGAAACTACTGCAAAACTGGATACCTCTTCAAGACTTCAGCATCCTCAACATCCTTCCCTTTATCACTAGAAATATGAATTATGAAAAATACACATCCTTTTTTGCTGTTGCGCTTTTCCTGCATAGTTGTAACCATTCTCACTAATGTAGGATTCTTCTTACCTTGCAATATTTTCCTCTCTCGATCATAAGTCAGGCACTCAATAGCCTTATCATAGCAATCTACCTTAGTCATGTGAATGTACAACCAATCCATACCCAACATCATAATGCATGATCCGAGTGGAAGCACATTTAGATGTGCTACTATAGACATATCGTTCAACTCAAATGCACATGATCTCACCCAATGATGAACTCCTTTCTTGGTATCTATATCCAATTGCACCAATCAAGATTCTACATGCACTTATATATTCAAACAACACTTATCCACCAAGTCAGGGCTGATACAACTATAGTTAGATCCAGGGTCAATCAAAATAGAAACAACTTATAAATATTACCTTCCATCTCGATAATAGATGTTTGATGATCATCCTGCCTATTATCCAATGTTGCATAAATTTGAGGAACATTATGTCCAATATCCCCAATTGTCTTTGCCTCTTGAGCACCGTAAATATGAGGTTTTCCACCCTGATGTTGTGGACAATCTCTCCTGTGATGATCCTTGCCACAAGTCCAACACTGCAAAGGCTTCCTGTCATCACCCTTGTTCTGTTCCTCAGACTGAAATCCCAGTCCTCTGCCAATTGCATTGAACTTCTTGTACAACATTATATTCTCCTTGTTACCTACATCTTGAGGTCTTCCTTGCTTCTTATCCCACTTTCCATTTGTCTTGTCATTACCTTTCCAACCCTACTTAGGTTTCGAAATACACTTAGGTTGCTCATAGCAATGCTTAAACTTCCCAATTACTTCCTCCAATGTTTGAGGCTCATCATACTCAATACAATCCTTAAATTCTAATGGAAATCCACTAACGAAACTTTGAATCTTTTCCTTCTCATCCTTAAGATATGGCACATACCTCAACAGCTCCAGAAACTTAGTCATGTACTCTTCATATATCATAGATCCCATCTTCAACTTGCAAAAATCCTTAGCCTTATAGTCATAGTATATCTCTAGCAAGTACTTCTTCCTGAAAATTCTCTTAAACTCATGCCAACTCAACTCCTCTATCCTTATGCTTCTGACATGCTTCACATCTTCCCACTAGATGTTTGCTAAATGGTTATCTTGGCTTTCATATTCTTTGTATAATCATGCAACTTGAATAACTTCTTCATCCCAAGTAGCCATGCTTCTACATCTTTTGGTTTCTTCAACTCTCCATCAAATGCAGGAGGCTTGTCTTTCTTGAACTCATCCGAAAAGTACTTCTTATCACTCCTCTTGCTAGGATGATAATGATGATGACCATGTTATCTCTCTTATCCATAACTAGAATAAAACCCATACCTCTCCTATCAATTGTATCCATCCATCTACCACCTCTGATAGTGTCATCCCTGTCCGACCTGTGTCCTCCATGAGACCTGCTACCATATGCCCCATTTGATATAATATATATATATATATATATATATATATATATATTATATAATATATATTATATTATAATATATATCAGAATATTCAATCATCATAACATACCAGCATCATCAACCTCTACATGATGGCACAACTGTGACAATGACCATCACGATAAATGACAAACATGCATGCATGATAAACACATAGACAATTGGACATGCATACATAACAATCACATCTACCCCGAGGTCCAATGCTACAACCTCACTCTGATACAAGCCTGTCATCGCCTCCTCCCACATTTACCCAATTTTGCAAGCTCGTTAGGGTAAACATGAAACAAATGTCACTATGACATGACCTGACCTCCTAGTTCTAGTTAAGGAAGTGAGGCCTACAAATTGACATCCTATAGGGACTATAGATCACCCAAGAGCTAAAGAAACACCCCAGATGGTCAATCCCTGAATTTGAACATTGTTTCACTGACCTACACCTATAATCACACCCTTGACAAGTCTAATTGTGACTCTCCAACCGCACTCACAATCCTTGATCCATGCAGTTATGATCCTAGATCTCTAGATCTATTCTTGTAGTCCCAGGATATGAGCAAAATTTCTAGGCTAGTCTCCAAACCACTACCCATAACTTCTTATAACTTTCCAAAATCATATTTCTCATAATGACAATGCTAATCATTCAATATTGAAGGAGGAACTTGACCTAGACTGCTTAAAACACACTAGACATTTCGTCCAACATATGGCAAACATGTAAGCTACAGGTCATGAATGAAAATATGATATTCATCTGGTAATCACCAAGAAGGCTTCATTCCCTCTCCACATAACTGCAACAACACTTATTAGTCCATATATTCATCAGCAATTCGATAACTAAACAAATCATGACAAGAACCATAGATAACATACATCATGTAACCAACAAATAACTAGCACAGGAACCCTGGAAACTCAACCATAATATCACCAACATAATCACTACAAGTATACATGAATCACAGTTGAATAATATATATTATTAATGTATTAAAATACCAACCAAGTCAGGGACTTCCACGTACCACCTGACCATAGATTGGGTTGTACCAAATCTCTCTTTCAGCCAATCACCCTCGTGCCATATTCCAAGCATGAATGTGGGATCTCATGTAATAATCCAAGACAAAACAAACCAAGGCTTCCAAAGGCCAAACCGCCTCAACCCTCAACCACAATGATTCTATCTCTACGTTCGGACATCACAAACACCAACAAGATTCATCTCTATCCAAGATGTCTAGGGCTCCAGAAACTAGTAACTCAACCCATAACCTTCTAGGGCTCTAGATCATTTATCCAACCCGGCTCCATGGAATAGTAAATCAAGCCAGCAAGGGCTCCAAAGCGTTTGTCCCAAGCTAGGCTCTAGGACTAGTAACTCAACCCAAGTTGTTATAGGTCTTCCAGAGCGTTTGTTCCAACTCACGGCCATAGGGAACCTGAGCACCAATCATAATAACAATCAACGGAAAAGCCCACAACACCTTGGCTATCTAGGAAATGGCAAGGCAATGCTAAAACCACTGTCAATCCAGGAAAATATCCATGTCAACGACAATAGATAACCAAAAAATCACATGCATATACCATGCATCCAGAAATCAACAAGGAAATTACACATGCAACTTGTTACCTACAGATAAATCCATTTGCAATTGTTGATTTGACTATTCCCTTGTGCTTTCCTGATTTCCTTTGCCTTCTTTCTTCAATCCAAGTGAATACTAGCATGCTCCAAGAATCCTCAAGAGTGTAAGAGTATGAGAGTATGAGAAAATGAACGCGTCCTCAAAGGATTTTTTATCATTGAGACCTTTGTTTTCTTCATTTTCCTCTGTTTTCCCTCTAATTTCCTTGGCATGCAAATCTGTGTCTCTGCACCTTCCTTTTCTCCTATTTTCCTTTATTTCATAAATAAAATGCCAATTATTTCCACTTTGACTTTGGCATTTCCTTTACCAATTTCCATAGCCACTAATTAATCACAAGTGATACCCATGACTATGTTTTGCCCAACATTTAGCTTGGAATGTGTGTTTCATGACCTTGTTCTTATTTTATTTACATGGAAAATCAACTAGGGGTTATTACATTGACAACACAAATGCATGAAGATTATAAAGATCCAAAAAGGTTGAAGTTTAATATGGTGTGATGTTGTTAAATAATGAATCCATACATGTGAGGATAGTTTTAAATAGAGAAGGAATGACCTCTTATAGAGTTTTATGAACCCAACATTTCGGACTACCAAGTGAGTCCATCATTAGGGGATGCGACAATAGATATTCTAGAGATATTCATGATGTATCCATGAGCTATATTTTAAGTTATATATATAGGTTA